>JAJPUD010000998.1:202901-232537 GCA_023553655.1 Myrmecobius fasciatus | reverse complement strand
TATGCATCTCTTGAGTTCTGTGTTTGGGTGTCGAATTTTTTGTTCAGATCCGGTCTTTTCATTAGAAATAGGTGAAATTCACCTATATCATTGAATGACCATCTTCTTCCCTGGAGGATAAGGCTCATTCTAGCTGGATAGGTTATTCTTGGCTGTAATCCAAGTTCCTTTGCCCTTCAGAATATCTGGTTCCAGGCCCTTCGATCCTTCAGTGTGGAAGCTGACAGATCCTGACAGATTCTAATTATTGATCCTCGGTATTTGAATTGTTTCTTTCTAGCTGCTAGCAGAATCTGTTCCTTGGTGCTATAGTCCTGAAATTTAGCCATGATATTCCTTGGGGTTTTAATTTTGGGGTCTCTTTCAGGAGGTGATTGGTGAATTCTTTCAATGGTGATTTTGCCCTTTGATTCTACAATCTCAGGGCAGTTTTCTTTCAGGATTTCCTGGAAGATAGTGTTTAGATTCTTTTTTTGATCATGGCTTTCAGGAAGTCCAATAATCCTTAGATTGTCTCTCCTAGATCTATTTTCTAAGTCAGTTGTTTTTCCTAGGAGATATTTCATATTTTCTTCTAATTTTTCATTTTTTTGTTTTTGTTTGACTGATTCTTCAAGTCTTAGTGAGTCATTCACTTGCATTTGTTCAATTCTTATTTTTAAGGTGTTGTTTTCTTCAGTTACCTTTTTAAGTTCCTTTTGTAACTGGCCAATTTGTTCACTGCACTCTTTTTCCACTTCACTAATTTTATTTTTTAATAAATTGGTGTCTTTTTCATATCTCTTTTGCAGAGCATCATATCCTTCTTGCAAGATATTGTATCCTTCTTGCACTGATTTCAATTTATTTTCCCATTTATCCTCCAGCTCTCTTTTGAGGTTCTTTATGCAATCTTCCAGAAAGGCCTTTTGAAACGGGGACCAGTGATGGTCGTTGCTGTTTTTTTCTGGATTTTTGTCTAAAGAAACCTCTGTATCTGAGGTCGTTTCTTTGCCTTGATAAAAGCTGTCTATGGTGAGAGCTCTCTTTTGCTTCTTCATCATTTTTTTTTTTTTAGACAGAGTGGATATCTCTTTAAGGTAGGGGAAAGAAAAACCTCGGCTGAAGACGCTTTGCCCTGGGGCACTTCGGTGAGTTGATTTAAGGTGCTGGGCCGGTGGGGGCTAGGACTAAGTCCGAATTACTCCTTAAACAAGGCAAGTCTGCCAGAACACCTGTCCCCAATCAGGGCAGAGTGTCCCGAGTGCCTCAGATAAACTCCAGGTGTTTGGAATTTGGAGTTTGGAGTTTGGAATTTCTTCCAGGATGAGCCGAGCTGAGTCCCACCCTCACTTCCGGCCTGCACAGTTGTAGTCTATTTATCTCTGTCCGAGTCTGACTAACCTGATATGAAGTTCTCTAGAGAGCCGTGCCCAAATATTTCTGAGTTCGTTGACTTGAAGATCAGTTCAGAGGCTTATTTTATTGTTGATTTGAGAGAAGATCGGAGGAGAGGCAGAAAGTCACCTTTTCACTCTGCCATCTTGGCTCTGCTCCTCCGGAATTTATCTTGGTGTATGGTATGAGATGTTGGTTTGAATTAGTTTGTGCTAGTCCAGTTTTAAGTTTTCTTAGAAATTTTTGTTGAGTAATTGCTGGGCTCTTTGACTTTATCAAACACTATAGTTTGGAGGCAGCTAGGTGACTCAGTGGATAGAGCACTGGGCCTGGAGTCAAGAAAACCTGAGTTCAAAGCACAGAGTTCAAACTCTGACACTTACTAGCTGTGTGACATTGGGCAAGTCATTTAATCTCTGTTTGCTTTATTCCATCTGAGAAGGAAACCCCAAAACACAAAATTCCATACAGGATAACCACAAAAAGCTGGACCCAACAGAGCAATAGCAACAATAGAGTACTGTGTTTGTTTGCTTCTGTATATTGTATGTTGAAACTGTTTCATGGATTAATTTCACTATAACCTCTTCATTTCTTCAATTGTATTAAATCTTTCTGATGACTACTTTGTTGTGTAGCTTCAGCTCTGCTACTATTAGGAATCTTTTCTTCCAATTTTTTTTCATTATTTCCTCTGAGATTCTTGACCTTTTGTTTATCCAGATGAATTTTAATATTCTTTTTCCAGCTTTATAAAGTGATTTTTTGTAATTTTGCTGATTTGACACTGAATAAGTAAATTAATTTATGCAGCATTATCATTTTTATCATATTGACTTCTGCTGCTCATGAATAATTGTTATTTCTCCAATTTATGTAGATCTATCTTTATTTGTGAAAAAAGTATTTTGTCATCATATTCACATTGTTCCTATGAATGTCTTGGCTGGTTAAACTCCCAAGTACTTTACACCTTTTGTTATTATTTTAAGTGGAATTTTTCTTTCTGGTTTTTTGTTGGTAAGAAACAGAAATATTGATGATTTATGTGAGCTTATTTTTTATACTGCCACTTTATCAAAGTTAATTGTTTCAACCAAACAAACTTTTAGTTGACTTTCTAGGGTTCTCTATGTAAACCATTGTAACATCAGCAAAAAAATAATAATAATACTTTTCTTTCCTCTTTGTCCATGATCATTCTCTCAATTGGACTGCTTTTCAGGGGCCTATTTAAGCACCAATGGTGATGAATTCTTTGATCATAACAAACATAGTGCATGTTGATTTAATTTGGGGATGAGGTCTTGTCAGATCTTTATAGAATTCCTTCAACTTTTCATCCTTTGCAACAGATCTTTGTATTTAAGCTGTGATAATTTTCCTGGTGGTCTTTTTTTATCATGTTTACTACCATACAAGATAACCAAATGCCCAATGAAATGTTTCTTACTACCTTTGATCTCATCATGAAATAAACATTGCCATCTCTTTTATTCACCTCTCCACAGTGAATATGTGATCTATCCTTTCTTTTAGCTGTAACTTTCTTCTGTCTTCTGGTTTTGTTTATTTTGAAAATAATAAGATTGATGATTTATTTCCTCCAGCAGTGTGCTCACTCATTGTTCATTGAACAAACCATCTTACATTTGAAGTACCAAGAAATAAGTTAATGTTTATAGATAATCTAAAAATGGTGTGATTCCTTACATCCTCCACTCCCTTTTCTACTAAAAGAGTAATAGAAGAGACCCAACAGAAGGCCATTTTGTATTTTTCTTTGTTTTAGGGGCTTCTATGTTGAAAGAATTCATCATCAATCCAGCAATTTCCTGGCAATGAGCCTGTCAGTTGGTACCTAGAAACTAGATACAGCTGTTACTGGGATTATGCTGCAAAGGAATACAAAAATTCTTACTAAGATGATGCTTAGTTCTAGCTTATGATGCACTTTACTCACAACAGCCTTGCAAATTTGGTTTGCTAGTATAATTATTACCAACTGATAGATGAAAAACCCTAGGTTCAGAAGGCTCATGCAGGTAATAGACATCAGAGCTTGGACTTCAACCAGGGTGCTTTGTTTTGGAATGCAAATCCTTTTTCTTTTTTTTTTTTTTTCTTTTTTTTTACTGAGGCAATTGGGCTTAAGTGACTTGCCCAGAGTCACACAGCTAGGAAGTGTTAAGTGTCTGAGACCAGATTTGAACTCAGGTCCTCCTGACTTCAGGGCTGGTGCTCTAACCACTGCGCCACCTAGCTGCCCCCAAATCCTTTTTCTGATATGAGAAATGGGGGATTTGAGGATTGATATGCACAATAAGGAATGCAAAAGGTAACAGAACATAGTTTATTAAGGTCCTCTCCACATGAATTATCCTTCAAGTCTGGGAATATACAACAGAGCAAATGAGCTAATTTATAATATTCATTTTTTTCTCCACATGTATGAGTCTTAACTCCCTAACTAGACTAGAAGTTCTTTGGGGTAGTAACTACATTGGTCTGTTTTTCTACTTCTTCTATATTCTTTAGAGGCCATCACATGGCTAAGCATATAGTAAGATGTTTAGTAAATATTTGCTAATTGATTAATGATTTTTATTCTTAAGAGGATTGCTCTTAAGTGATAGCTTAGAATGAGGAAAGATCTAAAATTTTAAATTTAGGTGAAGTGGACTCTTGTAGGAAGAAAAATGAAAAGAAAACCATATTTTATTTACTAGATATTATTTTAATTTCAATGGAGTCTTGCTGGGGCAAATCTGTACTTACATGTAGCAGAGGGGAAGAGTCAGTTACAAAAAAAGACCTCTACATCAAAGGGCAGGTGTTATTAATGATTTGTCTTCCTTAATGTTTCATCCAACTTCTGAAGAAGGTAGAGAGAGGAGCTAAGAAAAGAAACCTTCTCCTTCATTTCAAGTAACATATAGAATAAGAGCAGAATGAAAGCTTTTTATTAATTTGGATGATAATTGTTTGGATTTAATAGAATTATGGACAGGTAGGTAGTGAGGTAGAGTACCAGATCTAGTCAGAAAGATCCATCTTCCTGCGTTCGAATCCAGTCTCAGACACTTACTGAGCAAGTCACTGTTTGCCTCAGTTTCATTGTAAAATGAACGAGAGAAGGAAATGGCAAAACTACTCTAGTATCTTTGCCAAGAAAACCCCAAATGGAATCACAAAGAATTGGTCATGATTGAAAATGACTAAATACCAACAATGTTAAGTATAATTGTCAAGGCTTAAGTCAGAGAACCACAATTCAAATCCTACATCTAATTTACTTTGTTTCTGAGTTTGGGTGAGTCACCTAACTTCTCTAGACCTGTTTCCTCATCTTTAAAATGAAAGGACTGGACTATATTAATTACCTTTTTGTTTTCTTCTGATCCTATCTTCCTATTTTATTTAGAGAAGTTATAACTACTATTTTTTTCTTGTACTAATATAATGGATTCCTTGAACATCAGTAGACAGGCCAATATTTGATGCCTTTTCTTCTAATATGTTTAATTTCAGAACATTTGTAACTGATAAACATTGCGCATGTTAGTCATTAGAGCCCCCAATTAGGCGGGCAGTAAAAAGTAATCTGAGAGGGGTAGCTACTGATATTATTGAAACTGTGACTAAGCCATATGGCTCCCAAACTTGAACACAATGCATCAGGAAAATCCCGCCTCCACTTCTGCCCAAGAGACTGACTTGTGGCATCATTAGCCAATCAAATATGCCTTTCCCCTGCTTTTTACAACATTTCATTCCTTGGCTTATAGTGGGATTCTCTTAAGGAGCATTGGATAAGGAAACACACATGGTACATGGAGACAACCACACTAACCCAGGCTCAGCCCAAAACAGTCAGGGGCAAAATTTCTTCCTTCTAGAAGCCCCCTTCATACTTGCTTCCCCTGACATAGAATCTAGAAATGGTGAAATCTGACCCAAAGGGGATGAGTATGGCATCCTTATGTGATACAGAGGGATATTTTATTCCCAAAGTGGAAGATGTGTGCTAGGATGCAGAATGCATGTCAGAGGTAGAAGGGGCCTTAGAACTTAGAACATCAGGACTGGAGACCATTGGAACAAAGGCATAGAAAGTCAGAATTAGAAGGGATCCCAGAGACCAGCTACATCACTTGCTTATTTTATAGGAAACTGAGGTCCTGGATTTTGTAAATCATTTCATTTGTTTGAAGTTGTGGCAGGATGAGCGTTAGAAATCAAATCCTCTCCCCATAACTTTCTTCTGTCCTATGTTTTCTCCTCATAATCTCACAGTAGTTATTAAATGTAAGAGTTGTCCTTCAGGCAAGGAGGTTGAAAGTGCTACTTTTTGCATGGGTTGTAACTCATAAAGTATGTTTTGTTTTCTTTAAACACAGATACATACATAACAGTAACAGCCTAACAAATTAAAAAATATCCCCTCTTCAGAAATTATTTCTGTAAATGTTTGTTCCTTTCCCCCCAGGGAATCACGTCCTTCTTGCTAGATATTGTTTTGATTTTGATGAAACTCAGCATGTGCAAATCTGTGCTCACATGCAGCAGAGGGGGAGAGTCAGTTACAAACACAGATGCTTGTATCAAAGAACAGGGTTACTTACTAATGAGTCACCTTTCCTATTGTTTTTATCTGACTTATAAAGAAGGTAGAGAGAAGGAGCTAAGGAAAGAAACCCCCTTCATTTCAAGCAACAGAGAGAATAAGAGCAGAATGAAGACTTTTCACTAATTTAGATAGTACTTGTTTAGACTTAATATAATTGTTTTAGGGAAGCTAAGCAGCACAGTGGATAATATGTCAAGCTTGAAGCCTGAAACACTCATTTTCCTGAGTTCAAATCTGGTCTCAGGCATGTTCTAGTTGTGTGCCTTAAGGTGAGTCATTTAATCCTATTTTTCTCAGTTTTCTCATTATAAAATGGGAATAATATTTCACTTCGCAGGATTGCTGTAAGGATCAAATGAGCTATTTATAAAGTGCTTGCCACAGTGCCTGGGACATAGTAAAGGTTAATAAATGCTTGTTTCCTTCCTTTTTCTATAGAAGGAGAGGACTGCCAGCATAGTGTAGTAGAAGGTGCTTTGGGATTAAATTGAAGTCCAATCTTCTGCAATGGAATCTTAGCCTGACTATTTATTGCTTGTGAAATTTTAAGCCATAAATTTGCCAAACCAAAGGACTCATCCCCTGACTACGCTGGATTACAAAGCAATGGGAAAAATAAATGAATATTTTTGGTTAGAACCTCCACAAAATTACCTCCTTTTAAAAAATGAAAATGAGGTTCAAACTATTTAGCAGATATAGGATATGCAATGAATTTGCTGTAACTGACAATGTACGTTGTGCAGTTCCTATTGAATATGGTGTGTACCAATCTCTCAGTGTCATATAGGAACATAGTCTTTCACTGTCACCTTGTTGGAAGTTCTATGACACTGAGCTGTTTTAAACTTCTTGCTTTATTTAAACCTGAAACATTTAAATTTTCAATTAAACAATCTTTGAGTGAATTTACATACCAAAATATCTGTTTTATTTCTCAATGTCATTAATTTTGGTAAGTTCAATGTACCTTGCTGGTTTTCCCCAAAACTGCAATTTTAAAAATTGGAATTAAGAATAGTTATGGATAATTATTTGAAATTTCCAACAGTTAAATTAAAAAGTAATCATCTTTCATTTTTGTCTCTAATTTTTCTTTTTTTTTATTAAAGCTTTTTACTTCCAAAACATATGCATAGGTAATTTTTCAACACTGACTCTTGCAAAGGTTTCTGTTAAAATTTTTTTCCTCCTACCCCCCACCTCTTCCCCTAGATGGCAGGAAGTCTAATACATGTAAATTACATTAAAATATTTGACAGATGGGATTGGCTAAAATGACAGGAAAGATTGGCTAAAATGACAGGAAATGATAATGATAGCTGTTGGAGGGGATGTGGGAAAACTGGGACACTGATACATTGTTGGTGGAACTGTGAACGGATCCAACCATTCTGGAGAGCAATTTGGAGCTATGCTCAAAGAGTTATCAAACAGTGCATACCCTTTGACCCAGCAGTGTTTCTACTGGGCCTATATCCCAAAGAGATTTTAAAGGAGGGAAAGGGACCCACATGTGCAAAAATGTTTGTGGCAGCCCTTTTTGTAGTGGCAAGAAACTGGAAATTGAAAAGATGCCCATCAATTGGAGAATGGCTGAATAAATTATGGTATATGAATGTTATGGAATATTATTGTTCTGTAAGAAATGACCAACAGGAGGATTTCAGAGAGGATTGGAGAGACTTGCATGAACTGATGCTGAGTGAAATCAGCAGAACCAGGAGAACATTATACACAGGAACAAGACTATACGATGATCAATTTTGATGGACATGGTTCTCTTCAACAATGATGTGATTCAAACCAGTTGTGCTGCGATGAAGATAGTCATATACATCCAGAGAGAGGCCTGTGGGAACTGAGTGTGAACCACAACACAGCATTTTAACGCTTTCTGTGAATATTTCCATGCATTCTGTTTTCCTTCTTAGGTTGTTTTTTTTTCTTCTTCTCTTTCTAGATCTGATGTTTCTTGTGCAGTAAGATAACTGTATAGATATGTACACATGTATTGTACTTGTCATATAATTTATCCTATCTAGCATGTATTAGATTACCTGTCATCTAGGGGTGGGGTGTGGGGGGAGGGAAAGGAAAAGCTTGGGAAAAAAAAGGTTTTTTTTGCAAAGGTCAATGTTGAAAGGTCACTCATATGTTTTGCAAATAAAAAGCTTTATTAAAAAAAATAAAATATTTGACAGATGGAATATGTGTATACGTATTTATACAGTTATCTTTTTTTATTAAAGCTTTTTATTTGTATAACATATATATGGGTAGTCCCCCAACATTGATCTTTACAAAGCTTTCCATTACAAATTTTACCCCCAGTCCCCTCCTCTCCCCTAGATGGCAGGAAGTCCACTACATGTTAATAATGTTGAAATGCTTGAGAAGTTATGCAAGAAAAATCCTATCTACAAGAAAAAAAAAAGAATCAGAGAAAGGCAACACAATGCAAGCAAATGTCAATAGAGATCATGAAAATGTTACATTTTGGTCCATATTTCATTTCCCTCTCTCTGGGTGTATATGGTTTTCTTCAGTGAACAATTGGAACTGGTTTGAGACAATTCTTTGTTGCAGAGAGTCACGTCCATCAGAATTGATCATCATGTAATACTTATACAGTTATCTTTTTAAAAATTATTAAAGCTTTTTATTTGCAAAGCATATGCATAGGTAATTTTTCAGCATTGACCCTTGCAAAGTTTTCTGTTACAATTTTTTCCCTCCTACCCCCAAGCCCCTCCCCTAGATGGCAGGAAGTCTAATACATGTTAATTATGTTAAAATGTTTGACAGATGGAATATGTATATACATATTTATACAGTTATCTTTCAAAAAATTATTAAAGCTTTTTATTTGCAAAGCATATGCATAGGTAATTTTTCAGCATTGACCCTTGCAAAGCTTTCTGTTACAATTTTTTCCTTCCTACCCCCAAGCCCCTCCCCTAGATGTCAGGAAGTCTAATACATGTTAATTATGTTAAAATATTTGACAGATGGAATATGTGTGTATATATATACACAATTATCTTTTTGTACAGGAAAAAAAAAACCTGAGAAGGAAAGCATAATGTAAGCAGACATCAATAGAGAGTGTGAAAATGCTATGTTGTGGTCCAGACTCAGATCCCACAGGCCTCACCCTGGGTGTATATGGTTTTCTTCATCACATGAACAACTGGAACTGGTTTGAAATATCTCATTGTTGAAGAGAACCATGTCCTTCAGAATTGATCATCATGTTGCTGTGCACAACGATCTCATGGTTCTGCTGATTTCACTCAGCATCAGTTCATGCAAGCCCTCTCTGAAATCATCCTGCTGGTCATTTCTTACAGAACAATAATATTCCATGATATTCATATACCATAATTTATTCAGCCATTCTCCATTTGATGGGCATCCATTCAATTTCCAGTTTTCTACCACTATAAAAAGGGCTGCCACAAACATTTTTGCATATATGAGTCCCTTTCCTTCCTTTAAGATCTCTTTGGGATATAGACCCAATAGAAACACTGCTGGGTCAAAGGGTATGCACAGTTTGATAACTTTTTGAGCATAGTTCCAAATTGCTCTCCAGAATGGGTGGATCCATTCACAGTTCCACCAACAATGTATCAGTGTCCCAGTTTTCCCACATCCCTTCCAACATTCGTCATTATCTTTTCCTGTCATCTTAGCCAATCTGACAGGTGTGTAGTGGTACCTCAGAATTGTCTTAATTTGCATTTCTCTGATCAATAGTGATTTGGAGCACCTTTTCATAGAACTAGAAATAGTTTTAATTTCGTCATCTGAAAATTGTCTGTTCATATCCTTTGACCATTTATCTATTGAAGAGTGGCTTGAATTCTTATAAATATGAGACAATTCTCTATATATTTTAGAAATGAGGCCTTTATCAGAACCCTAAAATGTAAAAATGATTTCCCAATTTATTGCTTCCCTCCTAATCTTATCTGCATTAGTTTTGTTTGTGCAAAAACTTTTTAACTTAATATAATCAAAATTATCTATCTGCTGTTCAATTAAGAGTTCCAATTCTTCTTTGGATATGAATTCCTTCCTTCTTCACAGGTCTGAGAGGTAAACTATCCTATGTTCCTCTAATTTGCTTATAATATCACTCTTTATATCTAAATCATGAACCCATTTAGATCTTATCTTGCTATGTGTGTTCTGTTATCTCTAATTTTTCAAAGTGAAATAATTTCTTCTTGATGGACAAGTAAGTAAGGCTTGAAGAAAAATCCCACTATAGCAACTGAAACTAGTTAACCCAAAGACAATGAAAGCAGTTTAAATAATGGAAATATTGAAATTCAGAGAGTACATGCAGAATTATTTAACAAGATAAGATTATTTTTTCCAGAGAAAAAATGGATATTTTTAATAAGTAAACTAACCAACCAATCAACAAGTCCATCATGCCTGTGATAGCCAAAGGATTGATTGTATCATACTTGCTTTACAGCATTGTTAAGGGTAAAGAAGTTTCATTTGATAAGAGAAATGTTGGTAATGCCAAAAGCTATTGAAGTCATTGAGACAACGTTTGATGAATCATATTAAATCAAATGGTTTCTAATGGTTCCACTTACAGATAATAAAATGGCAAGAACTGGTCAGAAATGTGAAGACTTTCACCATAAATAAATAATTTTTAAAAACCTAAAGACTTCCTATTTTTCATTGTAAGTGCATGTTACAACATGTTGAAATTGGCTTTAGGAAAGATTTGTCACTCTGTAAACCTGTTAATCACAATGCCACATCAACACAAAATTTCAATATAATTGATGAATTTTAAAAAATGAAAATTATATACTTTGGGAGACTGGAATTTGTATTGGTAGAGTTCAGTTGATGTCAGGAAAAAACACAGGTTGACAAACACTTGTTTAAAATGTGCTTCTGAGAAATGCAAATCAAGACAACCCTGAGGTACCACTTCACACCTGTCAGATTGGCTAAAATGACAGGAAAAGTCAATGATGAATGTTGGAGGGGATATGGGAGGGCTGGGACACTGATGCATTGTTGGTGGAGCTGTGAACGGATACAGCCATTCTGGAGAATAATTTGGAGCTACGCTCAAAAAGTTATCAAACTGTGCATACCCTTTGACCCAGCAGCATTTCTATTGGGCTTATATCTCAAAGAAATCATAAAGGAAGGAAAGGGCCCCACATGTGCAAGAATGTTTGTGGCAGCCCTTTTTGTAGTGGCTAGAAACTGGAAATTGAATAGATGCCCTTCAATTGGAGAATGGCTGAATAAATTATGGTATATGAATATTATGGAATATTATTGTTCTGTAAGAAATGACTAGCAAGATGATTTCAGAGAGGCTTGGAGAGACTTGCATGAACTGATGCTCAGTGAAGTGAGCAGAACCAGGAGATCATTATACACGGCAACAACAGTACTATATGACGATCAATTCTGATGGACATGGCTCTCTTCAACAATGAAATGTTTCAAACCACCTCCAATTGTTCACTGAAGAAAGCCATATACACCCAGAGAGAGGGATGTGAAATGTGGACCACAACATAACATTCTCATACTCCTTGATTGATGTTTGCTTACATTGTGTTTCCTTTATCTGATATATTTTTTGTATAGATAAGATTTTTCTTGCACAACAATGATAAGTTTGGAAATATGTATACATATATTCGATTTGCCAATATATTAACATAATTAACATGTAGTGGATATCCTGCCATCTAGTAGTGGGGTGGGGAGCTGGGGGAAAAATTTGTAACCGAAATGTATGTAAGGGTTATTGTTGAAGAATTACCCACACATATGTTATGCAAATAAAATTAAAAAAATGTTTTAAAAAATGTGCTTCTGAATAGCTCCTCCAGACTTCTAACTGTACTCTAAAACAGTAATCATTAGAACTATGTGTTACTGATTAGAGCTAGGTGGTGCAGGATAGGGTATGGGGCTGAGAATCAAGAACATTCATCTTCCTGAGTTCAAATCAGAACTTAGCCTACAAGCTATAGGACCTTGGACAAATCACTTTCTCTTCTTTGCCTCAGTTTCCTCATATGTAAAATGAACTGAAGATGAAAATGACAGACATTCACAGGACCATTGCCCACATACATTCTTCTTCCTGACATGGCTTAAAGTTGATCACACCCAAAGGCCTTTCCTAGTTCTGAAAACTGGAATAATTATCCCTTTAACATGAATCAATCTTCTCTTCCTCTTCCTTCGATCCCTTATGCCAGGTTTCTTGTGTTAGATTTTGAGCTTTTCCTCTAATGAGTACCTAGTAAAGACTTATTGCTGTAAGCATTTATTGATCTGTTTTTCTTGTGTGTGTTTGTGTGTGTGTGTGTGTGTGTGTGTGTGTGTGTGTGTAAAACCTCTTTTAGATCCATTTGTAAACTCCTGCAACACAGCACTCTGCTTATTGGTTTAGTATGATAGTGCCAATTACTGAAAGCCAGATTAGCTGACCCATACATATGACAGCAAACAATCTAATTGTAATCCAAAGATGTTTTCAGTCTCAGATTTCTACCCCTCATACTTAGAGATATGCCCAAACTAGGGATACTCATATCTTTCTGATCAGAAAGAAGAACAAATATAAATAAATAACTTTCCCCACCATGGGGCAGAAAACTGAATTAATAGATAAAAGACCTAAATTCTAGTTGAAGTTCTACATCATATTAGCTGTGTGATCTTAGGCAAGTCCTCTCTCTCTCTCTGACCTGAACTTTCCTCCTTAGTTAAAAAGTACCTTCACAACTAATCCCTAAGGAGTGGTTTTAAAGATCAAATGGGATGATGAATGAATCAGTATTTTATAGATCATAAAGATTCACATACATGTAAGGTATTATTACAATCCTTTCTTCACTGCTACAGCTCTTACAGAAACCTAATCTCACAAAGCTATTCACAAAACACTGCCCTCCAAATATTCCATGTACCTTTCTTTGTCCCCACCTTTTTGTTCAAACTATTTTCCCTGCTTGGAAAATCTACTCTTTCCACCTAGCTAAATCATCCTTCAATGCCCAGCCCAAATCTCCCTTCCTCCAATAAGTCATTCCAATTCACACTCATCTCTCCCTTCCTTAATGTTTTGTCATGTTACTATATATATTGGGGTTTTTTTTGTTTGTTTTGTTTGTTTTTGCTTTTTGCTGAGACAATTGGGGTTAAGTGACTTGCCCAGGATCACACACCTAGGACATGTCTGAGATCAGATTGGAACTCAGGTCCTCCTGACTTCAGGGCTGGTGCTCTAACCACTGCATCACCTAGCTGCCCTTTATCTATATTGTTTATCGAGAATTTAGCATGGACTACCTTGGACTGGATTTTGCACATGCTAATTAATTGATTTTTATTAAGTGATTGAATGAATAAATACTAGAGGCAAAAAAATCTCCTAATAGGTTAATATGATGGGACAAATAAAATAAAATCCTTCAAATATTTGAAGGTCCCATAATTTTGACTTGTCTTTCTAAAATAGTCAATAAATTCCAGTGTGTTATTTATAGCCAACTTGCCCAAAAGGGCAAATCTCACAAAGGTAGTGAGAGTCAGAGGCTGAATTTAAACACAGGTCCTCCTAGCTCCAAGTACAGAACTCTCACTACTATACCACACTACTCTAAATTGAATTTTTGACAAGGGTAAATATAAAGTCTTATGATTGAGTCAATAAATTAATTACCCAAGTAGAGAAAAAAATGTGACTAGATAATAGTTACTGCAAAAAAATGATTGATTCAGTCATTGGTGGGAGCATTTACACCTTGGAAATTGTCAAAGGCTACAAATCTGGACTTGATTTATTGTTTTGCTGATTGTCTAGGCTTAATAAAGTGTTGGAAAAATGCAATTTAAGAGGAAAGGGAATATGTGTATCTATTGCCTACTATGTTTCAGGCACTGTGCAAAACACATTACATGTAACATCTCATTTGATTCTCACAACCCTAGGAGATAGGTACTGTTATTATGCCATTTTGCAGTTGAGAAAACTGAGGTTAAGCGACAGCTAATAAGTCTGACAGTCTGAGGTCAACTCAGTTCTTCCTGAGACCTGGCCCAGAGCTCTACATAATATTTTTCAGTTGCCTTTTTATTTTTGAGATTAAATTTAAGTCTGTCATATGTAGCACAGATTTTGGGAGAGTCAGGTTTTTTTTTAAATAATAGCTTTTTATTTTCACCCTTGCAAAACTTTGTATACCAATTTTTTCTCCTTGCCTTCTCCCCCATCCCCTTCCCTACAAGCAATTAATCTGATATAGGTTCAGCATGTGCAATTTTTCAAAATATATTTCCACAATTATTATGCTGCACAAGAAAAATCAGATCAAAAAGAAGAAAAAATGAGGAAAAAAATTAAGCCAAGAACAACCAGAAACGTGAAAATAGTATGTTGTGATTCACATTCAGTTGCCACAGTCCTCTCTCTGAATGCAGATGGCTCTCTCCATCACAAGTCTATTGGAATTAGCCTAAATCATCTTATTGTTGAAAAGAGCTAAGTGCATCACAGTTGATCAACACAAAGTCTTGTTGTTGCTGTGTATGATGTTTCTTAATTCTACTCACTTCACTTAGCATCAGTTCATGCAAATCTCTCCAGGCTTTTTTGAAATAATCCTGCTTATTATTTCTTATAGAACAATATTCCATTACATTCATATACCATAACTTATTTAGCTATTCCTTAGTTTATGGGCATCTACTCAATTTCCAATTTCTTGCTACTTCAAAAAAAATTGGAGAGTCAGTTTTTAAATATTTATCAGCACACTTCTGTATTTAGTTAATTGGATGCTCTACTAAATTAAAACTTGGTCTCCATTGATATTGACATTGCTTAAGAAGTCCTACTCAGGATGCAGGAGGCTTGTAGCTTCTCAGTGCCTTCACCACTGACATTCCACTATTGCTGACTCACGGTCTGTGTTTTTTTTGCTTGGTCCAGGAACTTCTCACCAACTCCATATCTGCCTTTTGGCACTGCCAACTTGGGGACCATGTAGTTCTTTCTTTTCTTACAACTAGCTGGTTCTCCACTAGAAGTAGCAACAAGGTTACTCAGGTTTCCCATTTTCAGAACTAAATCTGAATCTCTAGTTACAGTACCTCTCCTTAAGTCACCTGTCTTTATCTCTACCTGTGTCTTCTCCCTTTTAAAAGCCAAACCCAAGGGTAGGAGTTGGATATATAACTAGCTATAGCTAAATAATTCTTTAAGATGGTGTCAATGAAGGTGTTTCAACTTTGAATAAGTCTTCAAAGCCAGATCAAAATGAGATCAGAAGGCATGCCTCAACTATACATACTTATGAAATCTAAATGTAGCTTATGTCTTGCTTTCAAGATAAGGCATTGAATCAAAGAGATGGAAGGGTTTTTCCAAATTCATCATTATCCAAAGGAAGAAAGTGAGTTATAAATAAGAAATGATTTGTCCAAGATCATGTGGCAAGTTGATGTTAGATCTAGTACAAGTACAGGATTCTCCTGAGTACAAGTCCAGGATTCCCTGACACCATTTTTTTGTCACATACAGTTCCCATGCTATTAGGAAGCAGTCTAATGTAATTCCCAAACTCACCCAGTTAGGAGATGGACTCTCTTGGGAGTAATAGGAGCAAAGTCCTTATTACTCTCTTGGGAGTAATAGGAGAAAAGCCCAAAGGGAGTGAACATCAGTATCAGGGAGAAAAAAGTTATTTCTAGTCTTTGCAACTTCACACAGGAGTGATTTATAACAACAATATTTACTATCCTACTTTTTTTTGGGGGGGGGTTCAAGGATTTTTTGAAGGTAAATAAGAAAAACTTTAATTTGTTAATTATCTATTATTTGATCATTCACCCACAAGTAGCTAGAGATGGTATAGGCTATCCTTGGCACAGTCAGGCTAAGGCAAACTCTTCATGGTCAAAGGGCAATTTTCTTACATCCTTAGTTACCCCCACACAAGGATAGCTCCATGTTTTTTTAAATTTAATTGTTGAGAGGCCCATATTACTGGTTTTTTCATCTCTAAAATTGCAGGAAGAGAAATATAGTAGTAGGAATGCCTACCTTGTACAGGTGTGGGGCAAGGACATTTCTAGAATTTTTCAGAAAGAGCCAGAAATATAGTATAGGTTTGGAACCAAGACAGTAGGCTTTTGAAGAAGCAAGCCTTGGGAATTTCAACAAGCAATCTTTCCTTCTACCCTAAACACCTCCCCCCCCAAAAAAAAACAACTAAATTTTCTCTATTATCACATCTCATTCACCTACCATGACTGTCTGCTGCTCTCGACACTGAACTTTGAACTCACTTAACTTCCCTCTATGTTACATTATCCCTGATGGGAAAACCTGGGACAAATCCTGTTGTACTTTCTATGTAATTTAACTACACACAGAAACAGACTTCCAGACATTTGGCTGGGTTGATTTATGAGCGGAACTAAGACTCACCCGATACAGTATTTTCAAAGTGGGAGTTTTGCTGTTACCCAAAGGTCTCTTGTTGAATGGAATGTTGGCTGGTTCACCCCCATGGAGGGGGATGCTTGTTACCTTTGAATGTCCTCTAGAAAAGTTCTGGCTTACAAATTAAGTTCTGGACAATTGGTGAGAACTCCATTAAACTCACTGGGTGTGCTATGAATTTCCCCTCAGTGGAAACAGTTCTTTCTATCACCCCCAAACCATGTGTGTAGCCACACAGATTTATGGTGAGTAGACACTTTTCTCCCTATAAAGCTACTTGGGATCTTTTCCCCACATTTGAGGAGCTACATTCAGTTGAATAGGATATAAACAGAAATTTGCCTGCCAAATGGTCTCCTTGGGTTCTTTTAAAGGTGAGGGCATTGTGAAAGAATCAGGATGGTACAGTGTGTCTGGATTTGGAATTAGGACACCAGACTTCCAATACCAGCTAGCTCTAGTCTTTACAAGTTGTGTGGCCTTGTGCCTCGTTTCCTCATTTATAAAATGAAGGGAATCTACTACATGACTTCCAAGCTTCTACTAAGCTCTTAATTCTATGAATGAGATTTGGTCTTGAAAACCTTAAGCATCACTCCCCAAAGAGATTGCTAATATGCTTTGGTCAGAAACCTTGAGGATCTTCCACTCCCAGATTTATTCATTCATTTACTTATTAATTTATGAAAAAGGAGATTCTTTGTCTCAATTGCCACCTAGCCTGAATTACTGAATGGGTGTTGCCTCAGTCAAACTAAGACCTGTTAAAGATCTTAGCTTAAAAGGAGGTCTCCCACTTCATCCCGAGCCATCTCCAGGAATCCTGATCTCTATCTGATGTCCATTGGACCCAGATGGTTTTGGAAGGGAAAGTGAGGGAGGTGACCTTGCACTGCCTTGCTTCACTTAAATGCAATTCATTTGCATGTCACAGCATCTCCTTCCTGGAGTCACAGTTCTTTTCAAGAATGAAGGACAAACAACAATATGCTACTGAGAAATACTGACATTTTATAAGGAGCCAAATGGCACAGTGGATTGTTGGGTTGGGGTTAGAAAGATCTAAGTTCAAATTCTGCCTCAGACACGTTCTAGCTGTGTGACTCTGGGTGAGTCATTTAATTTCTTTCAAAATCAATTCCCTCATCTGCAAAATGGGGATAATCTACTTCCCAAGGTAGTTGTGAGGATAAAATGAAATAACATATGCAAGGACTTAGTAAACCTTAAAGTGCTACTATTTATCTCCCTTTCTCTCTGCTTCTTCTATCTAGGAGGACATGAAGAATAGAAAATTCTTCTCTGACTCCAATTTTAATTCAATTCAGTTTTAAATATATTTATTAAGTCATTATTGCTTGAGGATCATGTACCACGTTTTGTAGGATATGCAAAGTTTAGATAAACCAGGGTTGCTGTCCTAATTGAGCCTACTTCTTTTCAGGAGGCAGATATTATACACATATAAATAATGATAAATAACTCACAAGAAGTTCATTATTGTTGTTATTCAGTCATTTTGATCCCATTTGGGATTTTCTAGTCAAAGATACTGGAATGGTTTGCCATTTCCTTCTCTGGTTCATTTTATAATTGAGGAAATAGAGACAAACAAAATTAAGTGACTGGTTTAGGAAGTCTGAGGCCAGATTTGAACTAAGGAGAGTGAGTCTTCTTGACTTTAGGCTCATCATTCTATTTCCTAGCTGCAAGTAAGATTTTGGTTTGATTTTGTTTTTTCTCCTTTCTTTTTGAAGAAGACCAATGATATCATGGGATAATGTCTTGACTTATTCATGATTTGGGTTGCAATGAGAAAGCTGCCTGTAAAAACAAAAGGCATCAACATGAAAGAAAAGAACTATTTGAAAGGCTGTCACATAGAAAAACTGATTAGGCTTGTTTGGTTTGATCTTAGAAGGCAGAAATAGAAGCAAAAAACAGAAATTGTGGAGAAACAAAATTAGGTTTGATTAAGACTTGACTTGTTGGATTTCCTGACATCTAGGGGAGGGATGGGTTGTGTGTGTGTGGGAAATTTGCAACAGAAAGCTCTGTAAGGGTTAATGTTGAAGAATTACCCATACATATGTTTTGCCAATAAAAAGTTTTAATAATTAAAAAAAAGACTTGACTTGTTAAGACTAAAACTCACAATTAAAGCTATTTGGAAGTGGAATGACCTGCCTAAGTAGGTACAGAATTCTTCCTCATGATAGTGAAAACTAGATGATCAGATTTGGAGTATAATCTACAGGATTCTTGCTCAGGTATGAAGTGGACTAGTGGGCCCCTGGATTCCCTCACAATTCTGAGGTTCTGGGATTTGGTGTATGCAATGATTGATTCATAGGGAGATAGCATTACATGGTATAAAAAAGAACTGGAAATTGAACTAAAAACTTTAATTTGAGTCTTGGCTTTGCCATTAATTAGGTGTGTGGCCTTGGCTAAGTGATTTTTCCTCTTATTTACCACTCCTATAAAATTATGGTGCTAGATCCAATGGCTTCCCCCCTACCCCCTCATTGAAATGCTCTTTAATGTTGGATATTTGGCCCTAGTTAGTATACTAAGTAATGTTCACTAAGAAGAGTTACAACTACAAAAATTCTCTAAGTTTAAAAATTTATCCTCTGAAATGTCTTGCATTTTTAGTGGTGTTTTGGTTTCTGTTCACGTTTAAGCTCCTTGTAAGCAGAACAATAATTGAGCAGGATGCATCAATCTCACTTTTCTTCATATTAATGTACTTATTAAAATAGGCATTATAACTTCTATGAAAATTTTTAACATTTCCGCTAGGGAAAAAATCCTGCTTCATTATCCAGGCTGATCCAATGGCTTCCAAAACTTAAGTTTATGCAGACTATTCTTCTTGTAAGATTTGTAGATGAAATACTTCACATATATATGATTGTAACATTTGTGAGGCAAGAAACAGGATATGTGTCAAAGCTCCCCACTTTACAGATAAAACAACTGAGGCATAGAAACATAAAGACAGAAATATCAGGTAGCTTGAACTATGAGCAGGATCTCTCTGGTCTTTTTACCTACAAGGAAGTAATTATATAATACTTAATAGCATGGAACAATGGTTTTTAAAGATCCTTCAGAATGACCATTTACAGAGTGAATGAATTAAATCTTTTGGATGTTACACTGCATTTGAGTTTCTATTAAAGATTTCTCCATTTAGTGAGAGGGAACTGGGCTCTATTAGGTACCATGGCTTCTTCAGAACAATATTTCCCTTTTTAATCTGTCTGTGATCATCCCCTGTCCACATCCTCCCTGATTTCCTTATACTTTCATTTGAATAAGATGAATTTATGCTTAAAAATAAAAATACGCTTTTACTGTCTCATTGGCTTCTGGAAAATGTATGCTTTGCTTCATCCTTATTGCTTCTACTCAGGAATGCTCAGTGACTGTAAAACTAAAATTGACAGGATTAAAAAAAAAAAAAAAAGGAAAAGGAAAAGAGAGACTGGACTTCCTTTGTTTCCATTGGCCTGAATTCCCTGAAAGCATAAACTTTTCTGCAGATTCGAAATTCTGTCCTTTCCAAAGAGATTGGTTCACTCCTTTTAGTTAACTTGTCAAGAGAAGAATTTGGGGGAATCTCAAAAGACAAATCATTCCAAATTGTGGGAAGGATTGAGATCAAAATCTCCCATCTACTAGGGCCATTTGGAAACTTTTATTGCTTTGGGATGGAGGGTGTTTGAACATTCCAGGAGTAATTGTAGGAGTGCACTGGGCTGTACAAGAACAAATATGGTTTATAGAAGCATGACACATTCTCTTTAGGCAGTATCTCATAGATACTCATAGAGCTGGAAGGGACCTCAGAGATCTTCTTGTATAACCTTCTTATTGGACAGAAGAGAAAGCTAAGGTCCACAGAGACGAAGTAATTCACCTAAAACCACATGGGTAGTTATTGGCAGAGCTAGAACTTTACTTTGGGTTTCCTGAGTCCCAATGCAATTGTCTTGGCATCAGACTTTCCATCTGGGTAGGAAGAATGGTGTGGGAGACTGCATGTGATTGGACAAATTCTGCTAATCAGGCTGTTCCTGCTTCTAGGACACCAGTGATGGGCAGAGTTTTTAGGAAACTGGTTGTTGTTATTTCTATAGTTCTCCCCAGGAAAAATAGACATAAAGATCAACCTAGAAGGAAGTAGGGTATGGGAGTGTGGGGTGGATTTGAGTTAAATAAATCAAGGGAATAATCAAGGAACTTGAGTAGTGATTTAAATCTGGAATCAAATCCTAAGCAAAGGTTTCCTTTGGCTCAATTGCATAAGAGATTTCACTGTGGTCAGGGAGGTGTCCCTTCCATTGAATGCTATAACTAGCAATCCTAGTGCTCAGGGCAAACTTCCAAAGAACAGATGTGTACCCATCTTGCTGGACAAATTTTGAAGAGAGGGTGAACAGACTTCTGACTTCAAGATGCAAGGGGGCCTGTCTGTCCCAGGACAGTTCTCATGGGCAGACATCATAAAATACTGCTAAGATTATTGGAAACTTCCTATTTTAACTAATCTTTCTTGCTAATTAGGTGCTAAACAATTGTTTTTATGTCCTAAAGGAGTTCAAATGATGGTGGTGCTTTTGAAATTTCAGCACACTGCAGTAAAGCTTCAATCACCCTGTTCTAGTTATAGATCTGTTTCCATGGGCTCCTGTGCAATGCTGGTACTATTTGGCAATAATATGCCTTTAGGCACAACTTAAGGAATCATATATGTTTGTACATATATGTATTATAAACATATATGTGCACATAGACATACATATACATGTATGTATACATATGTAAATGACTT
This sequence comes from Myrmecobius fasciatus, assembly GCA_023553655.1. NCBI lineage: Eukaryota > Metazoa > Chordata > Mammalia > Dasyuromorphia > Myrmecobiidae > Myrmecobius > Myrmecobius fasciatus. The sequence continues at coordinate 211,165 of JAJPUD010000998.1, read as the reverse complement.
GGGGGGATGAATTGCTGACTTGCAAGTATTTAAAGGGTTTCAATTTGGGGATGGTATTTTCAGAAATAATTGTGATATAAGTACCAAAAGAGAACTTATTTTATAAATTAGTAAGTTAATAAATGAATGAAAAAGAAAGGAAAGAAAAGAAGTTATTTGAAGAACAGTTGTGAAGAGGAAAGATTAGGTTTGTTCTGCTTGGCCCATCTGTTTGATACATATGAAAGACAGTGTGGTATGATATATTGAGAATGAGTCTTGGAGTCAAAAAGCCTTGAGTTCAGGGGTTATCGCTGACAAATACTGGTCATGTGACTCTAGGCAAAGCCCTTGATTTCTCAGTGTCCAAGAAAACTCTCTTCGTTCCCGAGTTCATCTGCATTGGGAGTTGGGGATTTCTCACTTGGGAATCTCCTATGCCAAAGAAATCACAGATCCAATATAGGGCAGTGCATTCCTTTATGGGACCCTGAATTTCCAGTCAATCTGAATATTCAAGAGGCTTCTTAATGCCTTGTAAGGAACCTGTACTCATAAGGAGAATCATTAATACCATATAGCAAACTGGGAAATCCCTTAGACCTTGTGTTTCAGGGGCCTGGTATTGCTTCAGGAACTAAACCATAGGAATTGTAAGAAGAAAGAAATTAGGAGATAAGGAGGTAGCTCCATCAGTCAGCAATCAAAGCACTTGAAGTATACATACACACACACTCATCATATCTTGCCTCAGTTTCCTCATCTATAGAATAGAGATAATAATAGTATCTACAGCTAAAGGTTGTGAGGATTAGGTAAGATGATATATATATAAAGCACTATATGTATGTTGGCTGTTATTCTTGTTTTATAAGATCCTAACACTCTGTATTTATAAACATATGTATATATGTATAGACACATATAAATATGTATGTGTTTTTGTATAGAGTCTACACAAATTGGGCAGATACGTGGCAAAATAAATAATGTACCAGACCTGGAGTCAAGAGGACTCATCTTCCTGAGTTCAAATTTGGCGCCTCAGATAACTAGTAGCTGTGTAATCCTGGACAAGTTACTTAATCATGTTTCCTTAAGTTTTCTCATCTGTCAAATGAGCTGGAGAAGGAAATGGCAAACCACTCCAGTATCTTTGCCACAAAAATCCCAAATGGGGTCCCAAAGAGTTGCACATGACAGAAAATATCGGAACAAAATCTTTAAATGCTACATATATAAATGTTAATTATTCTTATCTGTCTGTGCTCCAGTTTTTTCTTCCATAAAACAGGGATAATAATACCTTCATTCCCTAACTCACAGGATTGTTGTGAGGAAAGTGTTTTATAATCTTTAAAGCACTGTAGGAATTGGGAAATTTCATTGTTTGTAATTTCTCTTGGCTTATATGGTGGCTTAACCAGCCACCAATGCAAGCTGACTGAAGCTCAGGGTAGAGGTTGCAATTAGGGTGAGCATCATCCTCCAGGGACAAGTGTTCCCAAGTCTTCTATTAATGAGATCACATCTGGCCTCTCCCTTGCTCAAGCTGCACTTGGTCATGAATTTAATTTTTGGTACCACATTTTAGGGAGGACATTGACAAGCAAGAATCTGTCTTGTGATTAGGGATGGGACAGATCTCAACATCATGTCACATGAGAATGAAATGAAAAGAGTAAGCCACTTATTTTTAATATGGCCATTGTGGAAATTTGTTTTGAAAAACTATCCATGTTTATAATGGGTTTGCTTTTATTTTGTTATCAATTGAGGAAGTGGTGAGAGAGAGTGAGAAAGCAAATTTTAGTTGATTGTAACACTTTTTTAAAAAGAATATAAAAATTGGAATTGTATATCTAAGAGGAAAAAAGACTAGGGAGGGAATACCACATCTGTTTCAAAAAATCATACAATCTTAGTGTTAGAAGGGATCTTAGAAGCCATGAAGATAAATCTCCCATTTCTCTATAACATCCCCAGTAACAGGAAACTACCTCACAAGGCAGTCTATGCCATTGTTGCATTGCTCTAACTGTTGGAATATCATTCCTGATATTAAGCCTTCAGTTTCCCCCAATTTTTTCTCCTAGTTCTTCCCTCTAGAGCTAAACTAAACAACTCTCTAGCCTTACAGATATGTGAAGACTATGATTATTCTTCTCTTCCCCCAATTTTCTATATGCCCAACATCCTTAGTTCCTTCAAATGATCTGTATTTGGCAGTCTCCAGGACAGCTAAGTGGTGCAGTGGGTAGAGTACCAGGCCTGGAGTCAGGAAGATCTGAGTTTAAATCTGCCCTTAGACATTATTAGCTGTGTGATCCTGGGTAAATCCCCTAACCCTATTTGCCTCAGTTTCCTCATCTGTAAAATGAACTGGAAAAGAAAGTGGTAAACTACTGCAGTATCTTTGCCAAGAAAACTCCAAATGAGGGCACAAAGAATTGTACACAACTGAAATGACCGAACAAGAAAGTCCTTTATTGATCCTGGTCATCCTTCTTTAGACATGATCTGGTTTTTTTGATCTTAAAATGTGATGTCCATAATGAGCTATCACCTCCTTTGAGATACTATCCCTGTGCAAATGATCCTATGTGTTATGCCATTGGCTCACACTAAGCTTATCATCTGCTAAGGCACTCAAGTCTTTTTTAAGATTTTTTTTATCACATTCATCCTATGTCACATTCCTAAATTGTGCTATCTTTGACATCCTCTCTACCTCCATTAAAAAAATAGGGTAGAGAATGAAAATTGAGGCATACTTTTTCTCAACTTTATTTTTCTTGGGTTTTTTGGTCTGTATTTTCTTTTGTAACAGGAAATATGGAAATATTTTTCATGACTGCACATGTATAATCTATATAAAATCACTTGCCTTGTTAAAGAAAGTAGAGGGGAGAGAGGAAAGGATTTGAACTCAAAATATTAATAATGAATGTTAGAAACTTTTGTTTACTTGTAATTGAGAAAACACAATAAAAATTAAATATTATCATCACAATAAAAAAGAACTGATTCACTAGATGGTTTGGGGTACAAAATAATATCTATATCTATATATGTATATATTTCAGATATGGCCAGTACTGGAATTTGCTTTGCTTGATTATCCATATTTTTATAAGGGTTTTGTTTCTCTTTCTTTTCTTTTTTTTAAGGGACAGAAGAAATGAAGCAGGGAGAAAAAAGACTTTTGTTAATTGAAGAAAAGAAAATTTAAAAAAGAAATGATTTAGAGTGATGATCGATATTGTATCTTTTATTGCTCCCATTAATAAATTGCAAAATCTAGTGTGAGTCTGAGATAGAGTAGTCTAAAGCATACTCTCTGCATATTGAATATGCCCAACAGCAATTTGTGCCAGTAGGTACCTAAATAGAATAATGGAGCATAGAAAAAGAAAGCAAGAAAGGATACCTCTCTCTCTCCCTACTTCTACTAATAAATACTGTCAGCATCAAGTCAACCAATAATGGATCGAATTGATTGTGACATTCTGCTGGTGGAGCCAATGCTTAATAAAAACTCATCTAGCCAGTGAGAAGCATACAAGAATATTAGAGGATATTGATCATACTCTCCTCAATCAACACAAAAAGATGGTTCCAGGTAGCAATTAGAGTAGAGGTTCTTATACAGTTTTGTTTTGTTTTTTATCATGGCATCTCTGGCAGTCCAGTGAAACCTGTAGGCCTATTTTCAGGATATTTCCTACATCCATAATTAAAGGAAATGCAAGCCACTAGTTGAAGGATAGTGAAAATAAAGATATAATTTTTCCCCATCCAAATTCATGAATACCCTTAAATTACAAAATGCCAATAGTTTTAAATTACTAGACACTTTGGAATCCCCTAAAAATTGCTAGGTATCTCCCTCATCACCACATAAGGAAATCCGGAAAAAGGAATCCATTCATCTGGGGCTTACCTATTCCCAAATAGGACTATCTACCCTCAAGACCACAGGCAGTCCCAGCACTACTAGTCAATTTTTTTTTTTTTTTTGCTTAGGCAATTGGGGTTAAGTGACTTGCCCAGGGTCACACAGCTGTTACGTGTCTGAGACCAGATTTGAACTCAGGTCCTCCTGATTTCAGGGCTGGTGCTCTATCCACTGCGCCACCTAGCTGCCCCTACTAGTCAATTTTTTAAAACTCCAGAAAGTTGATTTCTGAGTGGCTGTATTAAACATCTGCAGCCAAACCGCCAGAGCAAAACTCTCTGTAAACATCTGTTCAAGGAAAAGTCTATCTAGTCATTTTGGTTTTAGTCCAAGTATTCTCTACTTAGAACTAATTGTTCTTGCTGATGGACAGATAAGCTTTGATCCTCCCAAGTGAGGAGCTGAGGAGTGCCTCTGTTATCAACAGGGAGTGAGAGAGATTAACCCTAACCTGTTGTCTTTTTTTTTTTTTTTTTCCCCTACATATTTAGCCCACATCGGGAGGCTGGTAAATTTTCCTATAGCCTGAGGAAATAAAATGCTTGCCCAGATTCTGTATGCTTCAATACCTTTAGAGCCTCAGGTTTTAAAAAATAATCTACTGTGCAAGGCAGAAAGAGCTTTAGTAATAAGGAGAAAAGCCTTCAGTGGTGAAAGAAAAGTTCATCTTAATAATAGCAGGCAAACAGTGGCTTGCCTTCATGGAAAATTGTCAAGATAGAAAGTAGTGAATATGACTACATGGACCTATATTGCATGTACCTACCTATACTGTCCTTGGCTTACATCTTCTGACCTTATACATGTTGATGGTGAACAGTAGGAACTAAATCAGGGATGTCTCAGTATCCTGGGGTCAGGTGGAAGGTATCAGGATAGATGATTCCATGTTGAGAAATTAAAGGAGTCAGTAAACTAGTTTGTGAGGAAAGGGCAGGGAAAGAGAAAAATTCTATTTGACAGGAGATTTAGATTCTGGGGAAAACAGAATTATTGACTGGTCAAGGGCCCATCAGAGATGTTGCTGTTACTTGAGGACCATGACATCACAGAGGGGATGCCATGTCATGCAAGTCATTTGGATTTCAGTGAGGGAGGACTGTGTAAGGTCACCTGCCTCACTTTCCCCTCCAGAGCATCTAGGTCCAGTGGCCAGACATAGATCAAGACAAATGGAGATGGCCCTCACCCAAGGCATTATGATCTGCTTATTACCTGTGTGTCTTTCAGCAGGTCCCTTAAGTTCCCTAGACCTCAATTTCCTTATTTGCAAGGTGAGAGAATTGAATTAATCTCTTCAATCCCTTCTAGTTCTAGATCTCTGATCTTCTTCTTATTATTATTTAGAATAATATTTGGTTAATGCCATTTGCTCTAAAGTCCAACAATTCCAATCATTCCAAAGAAAGAAGACTGGCTTAGAAAGTTGCTACTAGATAGGGCAAAGACACATCTCAAATTCTTTTACCCACCCCAGTCTTTTTAAATGGCTGTGTGCATGCAGGGAACCAAATTGTTGGCTATGTTCAGGGCCTGGTCAGTCATTTGAGTTATATCTAATTCTTCATGACCCCATTTTGGGTTTTCCTGGTAAAGATGCTGGAGCCATTTGCCATTTCCTTTGCAAAATCATTTTACAGATGAAGAAACTGAGGCACATGAGATTAAAGGAGTTACCTGAAATCACACAACTAGTAAGTATCTGATTTGAACTCAGGAAGATGAATCTTCCTGACTCCAGGCCCTGAATTCTATCCACTGTGCAATACCAGGCCCCCGAAATACAAGGTCTAAGGGATTTCCCAGTTTGTCATATGGTATCAATGACTCTGGCATTAAGAAGCTTCTGGAATATTCAGATTGACTGGAAATTCAGGGTCCCTTAAAGGAATGCTCTGCCCTATATGGGTCACACAGACACAGATCTGTGATTTCTTTGGTGTAGGGAATTCCCAGGGGAGAAACCCCCAACTCTAGCTAGCTAGCTAGTAAGTGTCTGAGGCCAGATTTGAACTCATAAACTGAGATTCTGCCTCCCTTGGCCCTCTTTGCCACCTAGCTTCCTATAAGAGATTATTGTTATTAAATGAATGACCCAGCATCACATATCTAATAGTGTTGAAACCCAGCCTTGCACTCCGGTCAACTTTGACCAAATATCCCCCCTTCTTGGGACTTTCTTCCTCTGTTAAATGGGAAGATTAGACTAGATTATCTTTAAAGCTCCTTGGATTTGGAGTCAGATAACCTTTAAATGCTGGATCTGATTCTTATTATTTGTATGATCTTGGGAAAGATATTTAACCTTTATATACCTCAGTTTCCTCAGCTATAAAGTGGGCTGGATGTTCTCACTGGTCATGTCCAGTTCTATATTTTATGAGATCTATAATTATGACTTCAACTCTAGTGAGTTTTTTTTTCTTTCTAGAGCACTGCCTGGAGAATGTGTTCCTTGGTCATTTCTAGTGTGACTGAAAGCTGGCCCCAGCTCATATTGTTTCTCCCTTTGGCCACCAAAGGGCACAGCTACAATTCTTTAAGTATACTGTGGAAATGGACTTAGAGTTCAGCCAAGAAAGCGGTTCATTTTGGCCCCAGGGAGCTGATTCTCACTAGGGGTTGGCAATAGAAAAAAAGCTGTTTGTACATGACTTGCCAAGCTCTTGTCAAGAGGAAGACTAATGGGCTATAAAACGCCAGGCTTCGTTTCCTCCACTCCAGGGGCGAAAAGGAACATGTCTCCAATAGGCGGCCTCGTGTCCAAGCTGGAGAAAGCATTTGGAGCCAAGTCTTGACTAGAAGTGGGGGTGTAGTAGACCTATGGGTGAGACAATATCCAGGTGCAAGAGGTGTCTGCTCCCCAGACGGAGCATGACCTCAAAAATCTCAATTATCTGGCATGGCTTGGAAATAGGATTCTCCCGATGGCTAAGGGGGCAGCTAGGTAGCACAGGGGATAGAATGCAGAGCCTGGAGTCAGGAAGATTCAACTTCCTGAGTTCAAATCAGACACTTACTAGACTCCAGGTAATGCCTTTTACCTTATTTGCCTCAGTTTCTTCATCTGTAAAATGATTTTGCAAAGGGAATGGCAAACGACTCCAGTATCTTTACTAGGAAAACCCAAAATGGGGTCATGAAGAATCAGATATAACTCAAATGACTGAAGAATAACAAATGTCTGTATCTTCCAAAAGATTATGTCTTTAAAGAAAAGGCAAAGGCCTTAGCCTCTAAGCTCAACAAATTCATCAGCTTTTCCTCATTATCCTAAATAGAAGTTTCCCTGATTTCTTTGGATGAAGAAGACTTCTGATCTTGCTGCATGTCATAATATCCTATTGCGTATTCTAACAGTCATTGTATTTGTCTGTGTATATATCTTGCTTCTACCTCCTGGACTGTAAGTTGCCCGAGGTCAGGGTGTCTTGGACCTAGCATCCTCTTACACGAGACCTTTTCCGATACCCCCAGTTTCCTGATCCTACCATTCTCCTTTAAATTAATTGTGCTCATTTTGTACATATTTTTATTGACCTGTGTTGCACATGTTTTCACTATTGAATGCAAAATCCTTGAAAGCAGAGCTGTTTCATTTTTGTCTTTGTAAAAAAGCCCTAGTATAGTGCCTGGTACTTAGTAATAAATATAAAACCGATATTAGCCTATAACTACAATATAGTACTATAAGGTACTATATACTTAGTGCTATAAATGTGAATCAGAAGGGTATTTCCTGTAAAAGGAAAATGGTTTCTCAAAAGAGATCAAAATAATTTTGCCCTCCTATGAAATTAATAAATGCCTATTGATTTATTGGGTAATGAATGGTTTTTAATGACTAAACTCCACATGTAGATTTTAAAAAGGATTTAAGTTAAACAAATTTAATTTACACACAACTTCTTCCAGAACACTGGCATACCATTGTCTTCTAGATCAAATCTGGTGGCAGGGAAAGTCTCTGCATAAAGATTTCTAAGTCCCTATGATCTTAATGCAATTCTGAAACAAGGAAAGAATTCAGATATACCCTGGGGGAACTCTGAGAATGGGATTTGGCAAGTATTTGAAGGTGAGGATTCTGTTAGTGATCATAATCTCTGACAAGGTCCACATGCAGCTACTGACATCCATTTTTTGTTAAAAAGAATTTTTTTTCCATTTTAATGGCTGATTTCCGCACATTGATAAGACCAGCTGTTCCATTGATCAGAACCAGAAATGCCATAGAAACATTTTTCACACTGATGTTTTTTTATCCTATAGACTTTCTCTCTCTCTCTCTCTCTCTCTCTCTCTCTCTCTCTCTCTCTCTCTCTCT
>JAJPUD010000998.1:83148-200329 GCA_023553655.1 Myrmecobius fasciatus | reverse complement strand
TTTCTTTCTTTCTTTCTTTCTTTCTTTCTTTCTTTCTTTCTTTCTTTTTCTTTCTCTTTCATTCTTGCTTTCTTTATTTCCTTATCTTTTTCATCCTTCCTTCCTTTCATTCTTTCATTTTTTCCTTTTGTTTTCCTTCCTTCCTATTTTTCTTTTCCTTCCTTCCTTCCTTCCTTCCTTCCTTCCTTCCTTCCTTCCTTCCTTTCTTTCTTTCTTTCTTTCTTTTCCTTCCTCCTCCCTTCCTTCCTCCCTCCTCTCTTCCTTCCTCCCTCCCTTCCTTCCTTCCTTCCTTCCTTCCTTCCTTCCTTCCTTCCTTCCTTCCTTTCTTTTTCTTCCTCCTTCCTTCATTTTTCTTCCTTCCTCTCTTTTTTCTTTATTCCTTCCTTCCTTCTTTTCTTTCTTTCTTTCTCTTTCTTTCTTTCTTTACTTTTCTTTTTCTTTCTTTACTTTTCTTTCTCCCTTCCTTTCTTTCCTCCTTCCTTCCTTCCTGCCTTTCTTTCTTTCTTTTATAATTTCTATTCATTTATTTTTGACAATAGCTTTTTATTTTCAAAATACATGCAAAGATAATTTTCAACATTCACCCTTGCAAAACCTTGTGTTTCAAATTTTTCTCACTCTCTTTCCCTATGCCCTCCCCTAGACAGCAAATAATCCAATATATGTTGAACATATACAATTATTCTGTACATATTTCCACATTTATGATGCTGCACAAGAAAGATCAGAACAAAAAGGGAAAAAAATGAGAAAGAAAAAAAATCAAGCAAACAACAATAAAAATGGGTAAAAATACTATGTTGTGATGCACATTCAGTCCCCATAGTCCTCTTTCTGGAAGCAGATGGTTCTCTGCATCACAAGTCTATTGGAACTGATCCCTAGATTCTTGAAAGCCATTTCAGCAGAGCACAAGCTTTGGGAGATCCTACAAAGCTTTAAACACTTTAAGGGCAATGGGATGGATTTTTTTCTTCTGAATAACAGCCTACCTAGACATAGTCATCAACAATCTGTGCTTGGCCATGTTGTTGCTATTCTTGACTCATTTTAATCTTGTCTGACACTTCATGACCCCATTCTGGGTTTTCTTGGCAAAGGTACTGGTGTGATCTGCCATTTCCTTCTCCAGTTCATTTTACAGATGAGGAAACTGAGACAAACAGAGTGAAGTAACTTGCCTAGACCATACATAGGATGCTAAATTTAGAAGAAACTTTAGAAGTCTTTTATTCTTTCCTTCCCTATCCCCCTATTTTACAGGGAAGGAAACTGAGGCTTGTAAAAGTTCTGTGATTTGCTTCAGTGCATCTACTTGAAACTGGATCCTAGCTTCTTTGACTTCAAAAACAGTATTCTTTTTATTGCCCCATGCTAAAACCTTTTCACCCATGGAAATTCAAGGAGATCATCTGGAGATCGATATTGTTTGAGGAAGGTAAAATCACAATGTACACAAAAGGACAGATTGTGTAAGTTGAAAGAAAGCAGGACACCTGAATATAGGGGCTAATCTGTATGAAATTCCTTGCTCACTCAGTATGTGTTGAGTAGTTGCTAGAAGAGTTGTAACTAGGGTAGGATGATTGGAGAATTTTTTCTAGGGTGCTAAATTTGGTACCAGACAGTACTTGCAATCTATCAGCATCAAGCAACAAAGTTGAGCACTTCAACAGAATAATTAGTTTAAATTAGAAGTTTTCAGATAGATGACAGTTTTGATGATCTCCTTCCCTGTTTTGTGATCTGATCTCTCATCTCAACCGTAGGACACACTTTTTACAATTTGCTTTAGACATGGTTTCTGTTACTTGCTTTGAGCCAAAAATAAATCCCAGTTTTGTCTCTGGCTTTTCTAAAACTGGGCCTAGTTTGGGGTTCTTAAGTATGGCTGGAAGTCCATATAGAATCCTGTTCCCATTGTTCTGGTCCTTCCTGAATGCTGAGGAATAAGAGGAAATGTGGCCAGGCTGTGGTTCAAGGTGTTGCCAGTTTATAGCCACTGTTCTGTCTCATTTTGTGTTTGCAATTAGTTGCTTGTCAGCAGCTTGTCCATTACTCACCCCATTGTCCCAGTGCAATCAGCTGAAGAAGGAGATGTGGTTTTAATAAAGAATGGGGTGGGGCAGCATCCTGGGGGAAGGAACCCAGAAATCCTTCTGCCCTTTCTCTTGTGGTGGGTTGACCCTAAAACAAATGACCTGGTCATATCTTCTTTTCAACCAATTCTGCAGATGGACTGAAGCAGGTCCATTAAACTAGAAGGCAAGTGTTAGATACAACTTGGTGTGGGATGAGGAAACCTAGGTTCAAACCTCTGACAATTCCTACCTATCTGTGATTTTGGACAATTTGTTTAATCTTGCTTCTGTGTCCTCATCCATAAGTCATCATAGAGTATTCAGATTGGGCCCAGTAGAAATCAGTGGCTTCAAATGGACCTGAATTTCCCTTTTGGTATGACTCTTAGATCTGGGTCTATGTTAATGGTGGCATTAGATTATAGGGTCATAGAATTCAGAACTGGAAAGAGCCATGGAATATAGTATCAGAGCCAGAAGACCTTTAGAACATAAAATGTCAGAGCTGGGAGAGGTCATGGAACATAGAATCTCAGAGCCCAGAGGGTCATTGCAATGTAGAATGTCAGAGCCAGGAGGCCCTTAGAACATAGAATATCGAAGTTGAGAGGGACCATGGAATATAGAACCCCAAAGCTCAGAGGGCCATTGTAACTTAGAATGTCAGAATCAAAAAGCCCTTAGAATATAGAATGTAAGGGTTGGGAGGGGCCATAGAATATAGAATGTCCAAGTTGGGAGGAGTCATGGAACATAGAATCCCATACAAAATAAATCCACATAAATCATCAGCATTTTTATATATTACTAACAAAGTTCAGCAGCAAGAGATACAAAGAGAAATTCCATTTAAAATAACTGTAGATAGTATAAAATATTTGGAAGTCTACCTGCCAAGGCAAAGTCAGGAACTATATGAACACAATTACAAAACACTTTCCATACAAATAAAGTCAGATCTAATCAAATGGAAAAATATCAGATCTGTGGAGAAGGAAGGAATTTGTGGCAAAAAAAGAACTGGAGTATATTATTGAATACAAAATAGATAATTCTGATTATATTAAGTTAAAAGTTTTTGTTCAAACAAAATCAATGCAGATAAGATTAGAAGGGAAGGAATAAACTGGGAAAAAACTTTTACATTCAAGGGTTCTGATAAAGGTTTTATTTCTAAAATAGATAGGGAAATGACTCGAATTTATAAGAATTCAAGCCATTCTCCAATTGATAAATGGTCAAAGGATATGAATAGACAATTTTCAGATGAAGAAATTGAAATTATTTCTAGTCATATGAAAAGGTGTTCTAAATCACTATTGATCCGAGAATGCAAATTAAGACAACTCTGAGGAACCACTACATACCTTTCAGATTGGCTAAAATGACAGGAAAATATAACAACGAATGTTGGAGGGGATGTGGGAAAACTGGGAGACCAATACATTTTTGGTGGAGTTGTGAACTTATTCAGCCATTCTGGAGGGCAACTATGCCCAAAGGACTATCCAACTGTGCCTCCCCTTTGATCCAGCAGTATTTCTACTGGGCTTGTATCCCAAAAAGATCATAAAGGAGGAAAAGGGACCCACATGTACAAAAATATTTGTAGCAACACTTTTTGTAGTGGCAAGAATTGGAAACTGAGTAGATGCCTATCAACCGGAAAATGACTGAAGAAGTTATGGCATATGAATGTTATGGAATATTATTATTCTATAAGAAATGATCAGCAGGATGATTTCCGAGAGACCTGAAGAGACTTGCATGAACTGATGCAAAGTGAAATGAGCAGAATCAGGAAATCATTGTACATGGCAACAACAATACTATATGATGATCAATTCTGATGGACGTGGCTCTTCTCAACAATGAAATGATTCAGTCCAGTTTCAATGGTCTTGTGATAAAGAAAGCCATTTGCACCCAGAGAGAGGACTGTGGGAACTGAGTGTGGACTACAACACAGCATTTTCATTCTTTTTATTGTTGTTTGCTTGCATTTTGTTTTCTTTCTTATTTTTTTTCTTTTTGATCTGATAATTCCATGATAATTGTGGAAATATGTCTAGAAGAATTGCATATGTTTAACATATATTGAATTACTTGCCATCTAGGAGAGGGGATGGGGAGAAGAAAGGGAAAAAATTTGGAACACAAGGTTATGCAAGGGTGAATGTTGAAAATTATCCATGCATATGTTTTGAAAATAAAAAGCTTTAATAAAAAAAAAAAGAAGGGAAGAAGGTGGAACTGACCATGTGCTAAGCTAAGTTCTCTCAGGCTTTTTGGGACTCCTCTCTTTCATGGTTGGCTCAGAAATCTTCTCCAGTTGCTTAATTACATGCTCTGAGCCATTTAGAGCAGGAGCCTGGACTTTCCCTGCTGCTCACCAGCAGTCACATTATCTCACGACCTCAATAGCTCTCCTTAATCTGCCCCCCTCTCTCAAGGCTGCAAGAGGAGCTGGCACAGTGATTTTCCCTGAATATCAGCTTATCTCTTTGTTACTAAGTGGCTCGGCTGCTAGCAACCTTTTCTGATTTACCTGGGATTTGCTGCCAAAGGGAGGAAGTCCTTGGCATGAGGGGCCACCATGGGGATAGCCTCTGTGTCCTTCACAGGATCATGGACTTACAGGAGACCTTAGAAACCATTTAGTTCAATCTCTTTGTTTTACAGAAGGAGGACATGAAACCTAGGACAGGAGAGAAATTTTGCCCAAGGCCACATAGAATGGGCATTTGAACTCAGATATCCTCAAATCCCAAGGGCTTTTAGATAGGGCTCAGTTTTCTAGGCACTCAATTAACTCAGAGGGTCATAATTAATGAGACTAAGGCAGTAGGCAGAGGCAGATCTATGGGCAAGACAAGGTAGGAAGTCACTTGGGAGCATAGCAACCAAGTGAGTGGACTGAGAGACAGAGATCTTATAACAGGATTTAAAAAAAAAAATCTGGGTTTTTTATGTTTTTTTTTTCCTTGTGGCACATAGGTATCACATTGTTGCACCACAAGGATAGGACATATACCTAGAATGAGAAATGGAAAAAATAGATAAGTATTCAGTAAAAAAATAGTATACAGACTATAGGCCATACTGATGTTTTAGACAAGCCAGAGATGGAAGAATCCCTTGATTTCTAAGTTCTCACCAATCTAGATAACTTTCTGGTCCCTACATTCTACCTTCTTCCTATGAACCTTTACATTAGTTTATCTATCCCTTAAGCCTCACTCTGTAAATTTGGAGAATCTCCAGCTTTCTTCAAAGCTTAAGTCAGGAGTTACCACCTACATAAAATCTTTCCTGTTTCCCCCCTCCCTCAGTATTAGTGCTCCCCTTTCCTGTTAGACAAGATTTCATTTTAAATGTTTGAATTTATATTAATGATGCTATTTTGTAATTTTCCTTCTTTGCTTTATTCTCACCTACTTTAGGTATTAGTATTATATTTGTCTCACAAAAGGAGTTTAATAGAGTAGTTTTTAGCTCGGTTTCTAAGAAAAAAAAAGTATTGTATTGATATATTTTTAAATGTTTGATAGAAATTACTTTGTATTCCCTGATCTCTGTACATGTTGTGTCTTAAAACTCCCTGGAGGCAGACAATTTTTTTTAAGTCACTTCACTTTTGTATTATAAATGCCTCATATAATGCCTTTCACATAGGAAGTATTTTATGTTTGTTGAATTGGAGAAATACACAACTTCTATTTGGGCCAATACACTTTTTACTTTGGGGGCAATCAAATGATTTACTTGGCAAAAAGATTCTGGATTCTCAAAAGCTACAGTAACTAAGGAAAACTCTGGGAGGTCCTCCCAGGGCATGAGTTTCTAGTAAGGACTGTACCATCTTGTATCCAGAATCACAATAGTTAAAAGAAAAAAAGTTCAGGTCCCAAAGATGGAACACCAGGGGATGGATGAAACTGTGTATTAAGATGTAGAAGATTCATAAAATCCTATATATTTATGTTACCTCTCCTGATAAACTTCTTGAGGGCAAGGATAGCTTCATTTTTAACTTTATATTCCCAATCCCTAGGATAGTTACAGGGTATAAAGTAGGTACTTAATAAATGTTTTTTTTTGATTGATTCTTTCAGATAACCCAAATACCATTTCTGTAGGAAGTCTTTTCTGGTTCCCATGTGAGATAAAGACCTCCCTCCCAAAGCTACCTAGTATTTATTTTGTAAATACACTAGGGATTCCTCTGTTCCCATTTTCCCTCACCCCTACTCCTTCAAGGTTTTTTGGTATCCTGAAGGGATCTAAGAGTCTCTCTTCCTCTGTCTTAAGCTCCCATTGATTTGATCCCTCTGTTTTCAGGGGCTCCAGGATGTGTTGGAGCCATCTCCTAAGAGCTATCCTAACAAATCAGGGCTTTATTTATTGTTTTGTTAATTATCTAGACTTAAGAAAGTGATAGAGGAAATAGAGATTAGATTTTAAAATGTATCCAATACATTCCACCCCCCCACCCCCCAGAGAATTTGTCCCTGTTAAGTACTTAGGTTCCCTTTAATCATTTAACATTGAATTAGCTTTTACAAAAGGACATTTACTCTAGCAATACACATATTCTCAAGATGTAAACATTTTCTCCAATACCATGGGAACATAATTCCCCGTCCACTCAGCCTTTGGAAGTGGGAGGGAGATTGGGCTCACAGGTAAAGTCAGTTCTTACATAGAATTAGGACCATCAAGTCCAAATCTAAAGCCCCTTATACAGGTGTCCTCAGATCCTTGCTCCCTAGGGCTTTGCTACTGGGGTGTTTGCAGCGCTTTGTTTGGATATGGATACTTTTGGATCCTTATGGCTTTAGCTCTGGTGCTGGGGACTCCACACAGCATATTAGAACTCTTGAGCCACATAGCTTAAGAAAGGAAGAGGAGTTAGCTCTTAAGTCCTTTTCCTTTACCACATGGTGTCATCTGTTGTGAATGAAGTAGTTTTTAACTTTTAGCTGCAAATGAAGGAAAAACCCAATTTGTGCTCAGTTAGTTTTGAAGATGGAGTCAGTTCTGGCTATGTAGGGCAATGCAGAATATCCACATGTGCATTTGTTCTCCTGTTTCTCAGAATCAGGACCCTCAATGGTTTTCATGTAGATGTCACCATTTTAGGCATGCTCCAAACTCTGGAACATATATGTTCTTAAAATAATTACATATATTTACATATGTATTATATATAAATAATTACATATGTTTATATAATCTCCCTTAATAGAAATATCAGTGATAGGGATTGCTTTATTTCTATCATATGATGAGTTTCTAGCATTGTGCTGGCACATAGTAGGTACTCTAGAAATGCTTTTTAATGGCTTACTCAAAGATTTAGAACTGGTAGATGCCTTAGAAGTCCTTGGAGGAATTATCTGTATCCTAAGTGAGGGAATGCCTTAAACTGGTGAACTGGTAGATAATTAATAGTATTTAAGAAGTCAAGTAACCTATCTTAATGAAGGCTCCCATCACACAGGGAGCCCAATATCTGAATCTTGCCATTGCTGCCCAAGTGCTGGTGAGTTTAGGGGGATGTCTACTAAAGTATGTAAAGAAATCTCCCAGGAAAATGGTCAGAAGAGAGCAATTTGTTTCTAGGCCATGGCTGAAGGAAGTACCACGAAGCACTTAGAGCTTGATCAGACATGGGAAAATGCCAAGATCATCCACTGCATCCTAGACCATTGCCAGTCATCTTGACTTTTGTCTTGCCACTGGATAATAATTCTGGAAGAGAGAGTGAGGCTGATGACTTAGTGCAGTTCTGCCTCACTTAAATCTAGTTCATGTGCAAGTTGTCACCTCTTGAGTCATTGGTACTCTTTGAAAAAGAAGGACTAACAACAGCCATCATTTATAATAGTGCCTTAAGGTTTACAAAGCTCTCTACTTGGGTTTTTAATCTGATCCTCATAACAACTCCACAAGGTAGCTGCTATTTTTATCTCCATTTTATAAATTTATAAATATCTCCATTTATAAATAAACTAAGACTGGGAGGTTAAAAAAAGTGGTGTCAGACATGTGATCTCTGCTAACTGAACCAGATTAAACATAATTGGGAACTATTTAAAAATGAATAAATAACTGAAGGGATGCCCATCAATTGGAGAGTGGCTGAATAAATTATGGTATATGAATGTTATGGAATATTATTGCTCTGTAAGAAACGACCAGCAGGACGATTTCAGAGAGGCCTGGAGGGACTTGCATGAACTGATGCTGAGTGAAACGAGCAGAACCAGGAGATCATCATACACAGCAACAACAGTATTACATGATGATCAATTCTGATGGACATGGCTCT
This sequence comes from Myrmecobius fasciatus, assembly GCA_023553655.1. Lineage (NCBI taxonomy): Eukaryota > Metazoa > Chordata > Mammalia > Dasyuromorphia > Myrmecobiidae > Myrmecobius > Myrmecobius fasciatus. The sequence goes on along the minus strand of JAJPUD010000998.1, from coordinate 191,914 downwards.
CTGCAACAAAGAATTGTCTCAAACCAGTTCCAATTGTTCAATGAAGAAAACCATATACACCCAGAGAGAGGGAAATGAAATATGGACCACAATGTAACATTTTCATGATCTCTATTGACATTTGCTTGCATTGTGTTGCCTTTCTCTGATTTTCTTTTTTTTTCTTGTAGATAAGATTTTTCTTGCATAACTTCTCAAGCATTTCAACATTATTAACATGTAGTGGACTTCCTGCCATCTAGGGGAGGGGAGGGGACTGGGGGTAAAATTTGTAATGGAAAGCTTTGTAAAGATCAATGTTGGGGAACTACCCATACATATGTTATACAAATAAAAAGCTTTAATAAAAAAAATTTAAAAAAAGAAATCATACATTAAAAATTAGAACAAGATAAAAAATGAATAAATAAAAACAATGAAACGTAATATTACGCTTTTAAATTGTCAATAATGCTGCCTGGAAGATCCTTATGTATAGGTAGTTAGTTGTCCACAATTTGATTTGTACTGGATTAAATGACTTGACTAGGGTCATATAAGTAGATGTCTTAAGGCAGGATTTAAACTCAGATCTTTTTGATTCACCAGTGCCTTTTTCACTATGTCACTTACATGCTCTTTTATATGCCCTTTTAGGTATTTTATTTATATATACTCTTTTCCCTTTTATGGAGAAGAAAGTTTAGTTCCAGGAAAAAAAGCAAGTTAGTGGCAGAAAGGGGACTAGAACCCACAATCTTGGCTTTTTGCATTAGATAGTGTCTGTGCTTTCAACTTCCAAACAGCTCTATGAGTATTGGCTGTTGTCCAAGGCTGGGGTTTCTAGACTGGACTGGACTGTTTGAGGAAGAAAGGAGAGAGATCTCTGGTGTTCTTGAATTTGGAATTGGGGGATCTAAGTTGGAGTCTCAGCTTTGCCACTTAACAGCTGAGACTGGACACATCACAAACTCTCAGGCCCTTAGTCTCTTGATTTACTAAATGGGAGTGATAATGCTTAAATTGCCTATTCAACAGGGTTGTTGTGAGGATCAAATGAGATAATATTTGGAAAACAGTTTGTAAAATGATATATATGCAGATTATACATACACATATATGTCAGTGATTATTATTATTACTAAGGGGTGAGTTTATATGGATCACTCCAAGTCTCGCTTGCTCTCTCTGTGCTATGTGTCCTAAGTTAAATCCTGAGTTCAATTTCCTAAAGCTCATCCTGTCCACAGCTTATTCACACTCGGCACAGACATGAGATCATAGGCCTGCAGCTTCAAGTGAAAGACTGCCTTGGGGCTCCACAAACAGATTAAACAGATGTAAGGAGCTTGGCTATCTCCCAACTTTTGGGACACAATCCCATGGTTAGGAGAGAGAGGAAAAAGGAGGACAGAGCTCACTCACAAGATTATACAGCAGCTCTCTCGAACTTTGACCAGGGTCCGGGGAGGTATTAGGGGAGGAAGATGGTTTAGGTCAGATCTCAAAGCTCTGTGACCCTCCTTCCTCCTGACCCTCTCTGCCTCCCCCTTTGCTCCCCAGTTTTAGAGGACCTACTTGGAGCCAAATATGAAGGTGTGATTTGGTCCTTTTGGCTCTGTAAAAGCATTTGGGTGGCCCCCAGTGAGAGATTTAACCTGTAGAATAAGCCTGGTCAGGCAGAGCTCTCCCTTGGAAACTCAGAATTGTCCAGTCTCATTACTTAAGATTTCTTAACCTGGGATTCACGGATTGGCAAGGTTTCTGTGGATAGATTTCAAAGAGTCTGTGAAAGTGGCGAGGGAAAAAAATAAGTCTTTATTTTAATATAATTGGTTTCCTAGGTAATTTTATGTATTTTATGCATTTAAAAACATTATCTGAGATGGAGTCCAACAGGTTTCAAAGTTCAGAACCCTTGTCTTAGGCTCTGTGCTTGGTCTGGGATGAAGGAGGAGGTAATACTCCCAACTGATACCAATAGAAAAATGCTTAAGGCTTTTGTTCATTCAATCAGTGGGTTAACCCACCCTCCTTCCACCACCCCTCTATGATCCCACACTTTTCCCTCCAGGCTGAATGTCAGGGGCTGCCCTAGATATCCATTTGTAAATTGATAAGGAGAAACTACACAATATGATTTTCTCCTAAGAATCTTCATCCTGCCTCTGGCACACACAGCTCAGGTCTTGCCTCTGACATCGGACTTGTGTGATCTGGGTGGGGCAAGTCTCCTGAGCTTTCTGAGTTCCTAATCCTTGACCCAAGAAAGGCAAGAGTAGTAGATTAACACTGGATTTGAAGTCAGGAGTATAGGCTTGCCCCTTGCCTCAGATACTTACTAGCTTTGTGACAATGGACAAGAGGCTAACTTTTTTCTGGGCTAATTTTCTTGGTGATATGGAGATGGGGGTGGACTTAAAGACTTCAAAATGTCCCTTCAATATCTATCGAGCAATGGACCATCCCTATGAATGTGATTCTCCATCTCCTAATTTTGAGCTATATATATATATATGTATATACATATTAGGATTAATAAATGCTAGTTGATATTCTTCCTCTAAATACCACTAACCTCTAAAGCTTTGTTATGGTTGCTCAGTTGTGTCCTATTCTTTGTGACCCTCGTTGAGGTTTCCTGGTAAAGATACTGGAATGATTTGCCATTTCCTTCTTCCTCTCATTTTACAGATGAGGAAACTGAGGTAAACAGGGTTAAGGGACTTGCTCAGTATCACCCAGCTAGTAAATGTCTGAGGCTGGATTTGAACTCGGCAAGATGAGTCTCGAGACTCTCTCCACTGAGCCACCCATCAAGAACAGCCTAGTGTGGGTATGCTGTCTCTCAGCCTACAAGCAGAGGAATTGGCTTATTGATGTCCCAAGATCTGTCCTTGATGGAAAGGCCCGAATCCTACATAGTGGTGTGGGGAGTTTGCTCTGTTAGCCTGGGCCCTGTTTATTCACAAATCTTCAGAGAAGAGTTTTTCTGACTTCTGTGTGTTTACTTAAGCAACAATTAAACTCAAATCTAACCATGTGCTTTTGGAAAAAGTCCAGGCCTCCTTCCACTGGGTCTAACTCAGGAACAGGGAGAAAGACCAGAGAAAATCTGTTCCAGAGGTTCCAGATGAGAATTTCTCAACTATGTTAACTCTGAGTAGAGCCCACTTGAGCTTCACCCTGTCTGTGACCCAGAAACTTCTCCACGGCATCAGGGCAGGGAAGGGGATCCGGAGCACAGCCCCCACTGGGCCAAGAAGACTGGGGAACAGGGGTCAGAGTTCGGGGTTGAGGAGTTCATACTCTACGCAATTCCTGAGCGTTTCTGAGCCCAAAACAGTAACCCGAGAAATTGTTTGTATCAGCAAGGAATGACTTAATTTTTGGCAAATCTAGAAAAACTCTCTTTTCCTGTTCTTTGTGGCCTTCCAAAGAAAAGAAACAATACAGTTTTTAGCTTTGTAGCAGACTGGCAGCACCTTCTCCTGGATTCTGGGGAGCCTCTTAGTGTGTGTGTGTGTGTGTGTGTGTGTGTGTGTGTGTGTGTGTGTGTGTTTGTAAGCTCCCAAGGGGAAATATGCAGGGAATAGAGAATAGCCCCCCTCGGGTTCTTCTGCATCATCAAGGCAGCTTGGATGAAGCTGTCAGGGGACAGAATGTACCTAACCACTGACCTCCCCTACCTCCTACAGTGACCACATATAGCTCACAGCTCATTCCTTCCCATTTTCTTTCTCTTAAGACTCTGCTGGGACAATATTCTCAGTCTCCCTCAGGAAGCTTTCCTCGCCATCTCTTAATTCACAGTGAATTAATTAAAAAAAAACACATTTATTAAGAACCTGGCATAAGCCCTGTAGATATAAACTGAAAAAAGTGAGATTGGGCTCAGGTCTCAAGGAGCTCACCTTCTAAGTGGAGGAAATGTGGAAGGGTTTAGCTGCAGGGGGATGACAAGACCTACTTTTCCTGAGGGTTTGGGGTCAGGGCAGCTAGTGAGACCCAGTGGTCTTCCCTTACCAATGTATCTGATTTAACCTTTCTGCCTTTGTTCCCAACCTGTCACTCATCCCCAGTCTCCTCTGCCCATGCAAAAAGAACTTAGACTGGTTTGGTGGAAAGCAAGAAGGTTTGGGGGAAAATTCAAGCTCTGTCTTTCCTAATTGTGTTAGGCTTCTCCAGAATCTCAGACCTTTGTGCCTTTTTTTTTTTTGTATCCTTAATGTCATAGTAAACACATAGTAATTCCTTGTTGATCAATCAGATCTTAGTTTCTTCATATGTAAAATGGATATAATGTTTATATCATTTATTTTTTGGCTCTGAACCAGAAAAATCAAAGAAAATTCAATAAACATTTATTAAGGACCTAATGCTTCACATTTATTTAGTGTTGCGTGTTGGAAGAGATGCAAAATTAAGATTAGATAAATTTTTGGTTTCATGGAGTTTATAGCTTAGTAGGGGATTATGGCATATATACCAACTTTGATTTTTTTAAAAATATCTGTGATTTTACAGATGTGTCTACTGTCCTCTTCAGATGTAGCTCACAGCCCCTCTGTGCTTAAGTAAGTGGTTTTAAGTGAGATGTCATGATGAGAAAAGTTCACCTCCAGCCACCTCCTAGTATGCAAGATCTCTCCCTATTCTTTCAGTTGTTAGGGACTTCCCCATCAAGGTTTGTGTAGGTTTTGCATATTGTCTCCCCATTTAGAATTGAATCTCTTTAGGGGGCTAGAACTGTTTTGTTCCTATCTTTGTATCTCTAAGATCTTGCATAGTATTAAGCACATAAGTGCTTAATAAATGTTTTATTATTGATTGACAGATTGCTTCTCCAGATGAACCTTGACCTTTGTTAAGGTTCCACCCATATTCAAAATTTCATGGTGGTATTGTGAGACTCAATTGAAATAATGAAAAGTGAAAAGAGCTTTGGGTTTGGGATCAGAGGCCCTGGTTTCAAATCTTGACTTTTTAATTTACTCCTTGTGTGATCTATTTTGCCTCTCTGAGACACAGTTTGGCTCTAAAATAAAGGAGTTTCCCCTAGATAATACATTCTGTGTTTTAAGGTCACTTCTAGCTCTTGATTCTATGAGTATCAAATACGAGAAAGTATTTGGGAGCAATTAAAAAGCTATTCTGATTATGGGATCCTCGATTCAGAGCTGAGAAAGATGTTATTGAAATATAACCTATTACACTTATACATTGTTGGTGGAACTGTGAACGGATCCAACCATTCTGGAGAGCAATTTGGAACTATGCTCAAAAAGTTATCAAACTGTGCATACCCTTTGACCCAGCAGTGTTTCTATTGGGCCTATATGTCAAAGAGATCTTAGAGGGAAAGGGACCCAGATGTGCAAGAATGTTTGTGGCAGCCCTTTTTGTAGTGGCTAGAAACTGGAAAGTGAAGGGATGCCCATCAATTGGAGAATGGCTGAATAAATTATGGTATATGAATGTTATGGAAAATTATTGTTCTGTAAGAAACGACCAGCAGGACAATTTCAGAGAGGCCTGGAGAGACTTGCATGAACTGATGCTGAGTGAAGTGAGCAGAACCAGGAGATCATTATACACAGCAACAACATTATTACATGATGATCAATTCTGATGGACATGGCTCTCTGCAACAAAGAATTGTCTCAAACCAGTTCCAATTGTTCAGTGAAGAAAGCCATATACACCCAGAGAGAGGGATATGAAATATGGACCACAACATAACATTTTCATGCTCTCTATTGAGGTTTGCTTGCATTGTGTTGCCTTTCTCTGATTTCCTTTTTTTTTCCTTGTAGATAGGATTTTTCTTGCACAACTTATCAAGTATTTCAACATTATTAACATGTAGTGGACTTCCTGCCATCTAGGGGAGGGGAGGAGACTGGGGGTAAAATTTGTAATGGAAAGCTTTGTAAAGATCAATGCTGGGGAACTACCCATACATATGTTATACAAATAAAAAGCTTTAATAAAAAAAAAGAAATATAACCTATTCTTACTGTTCTTAATCACATGGATTTTTTGCCTTCTCTGAAATCCTACAGAATTTAGAAAAACCAGCATATGACTAATTTCACATCCCCCCTATATGTTTTATATTCCAGACAAACTGTTGGATTTTCTGCTTTGCACGGACAACTTTCATTTTCCTGCCTCCAGGTCTTTGTAGAGGCTGATTTCCGCCCCTCACTCTGCCTTTTGGAATCCCTAATTCCAATTAAGAATAGGCCCAAATCCTAATTCTGATAGAAGCCATATCTATGACATTACTTTCTATTAAAATATAAGATCCTTGTGGACAGGGACTAATTTTTATGCACATAATGGATGCTTAATAAATGCGTATTGGATCTGGTATAAATTGAATTTTATGTTAAGGTGTTTTGCATTGTTCTCCATTTGTCATAGGCAAACATATGTCTTAATCTCTCTAGTAAGTGATAAATTCAAGAACAGAAACTACATCTCCATCCTCTTAAGTGCCTATCTAGGACTCAGCCTACAAACCATGCTGGAGGAGCACTGGGTGATTGGATTTTCTTGGCAAGCTTTTGCTGCAATTGAAAGCTATAACTAATCTGCTTTTTCTCCATGGACTCTCTGCACACAATAGGCAATTAATGAATGTTTGTGTTTGTTATTGCTACTGGGCTACTGGAGAACCACCAGCTGCTCTGCTTCTGAATTCTAATTCTGATCCCTCTAGAGTCTGTCTCTAAAGACAATAAAATTCTGGGGACCTAGAATCATGTACAACATGAGGATCTGCCATGTATTTAATCTCTGGGTTGTTTACTGATCAACTGATTGACTGTAAGAGCCTGAGGGACCCCTAGCTTCCAAAAGGGAAACTAAGTCACCGAGACATTAGGGAACTGGATTGCTGAATGGCTGTACAAACCTTATGTGGGAAAATCAGAGATTTTGTGTGCAAATGCTCAGGTTGGCCCTTTTTTCTTCTCTTTCTTTGGGTTCTCTGTTTGATTTGGGGACCAGGAGCAAAGAGAAAAAAATAGAAAACTGATGGGGGACCAGGCAGGGAATCACTAGTGGTTGTGAATTGCTATTGTGAATTGGCTACTACAGATTACTGTGGCAGCTAAAAAGGGAAGCTTCAACAGACCAGTGTGGAGAAATGAAAATGAAATAGTACTGTAACATAGTATTGTAATAATGGCTGCTGAGAAAGGCCAGGAGGCCACTGTGACCCCTGGCACTCCCATTTTTTCATTACTCTCATTTTTCCCCATTCATGTCCTGGAATCTCGCCATTTCTTTAGCCCCTTATTCCCTTTCCTCTCCTTGCTAGTATAGAATGAGGAAATGGGTAATGAGTAGGTGAAAGTCTCTTGGAAAAGAAATGTAGATAATTTCCTTTGCAATTTTTGTTCTCTTTGCTGTGATACTGAAAGTTGCTTGCTTAGTTATATAGAGGATTGAGACTGAACTAGGGAAATTTCCAGATACAGGAATGGGAGTTTCTAAAGTTATAAACTGTCCTAATTTTTTTACAACCTAGAGTTATTCTTTTATGTTACCCATAGACTGATATTCAGAATTCAGAATCCAATTGGCAAGGGCTCCTACTTTTTATCCAGATCATTTGAAACTGATGATTTGGCAGGGCTGGTTACCCATGTCCAGCATAGAGAGACTCTTTGGAGCATATATCAAAGAAAAATCCTGAGCACAGGATTTACCTTAGAGGTAAGCAGCTGCCTTGCAGGTTCTTTGTAAAGTGATGCCATATCTTTCTATGGGTTTGAGGAAGGTAAGAGAATAAGCTGATATGGATCCCTATTGATCCTAAAGCCACCTGTTGTCACCTGGGATAGCCTGTATATATGCACAAAGTCCACATTACTCTCACACATAGAATTACAGACCTGAAAGGGAGTCTAAAAACTTATTCCAGCTCTCTCATTCTACAGATAAGGAAACTATAGCCCAGAGATGGGTAGTGGTTCTCTCATAGTCACAAGCTAGTAAATGGAAAACAGCCTTAATTAAAGGCATAACTGAGATTAGAACTCAGTGTCTTCCATTATCCTACATTGGACATTACCTTCTGTATAGAGAAATCATAAATGATAAGATTCAGAGCTACTGGAATCTCAGGGATCACTTATTTCTCCTCCCTTCATTTTATATACAAGGAAATGTGACCCAGAGAGACAGAGGCTTAAGTGACACAGCAGAGCATGGGTTCAAGCAAAGGTTTTCTAACTAATCAGAGTGTTCTTCTACTACTTTATGATGTCTCTAAGACTATGGCAAGAGTGAGCATGGCAAGCACATAGGTGTTGGTGAAGTCTCTAAATGGTGTGAGAAGCTGGAACCAAGTCAGAAAGCTAGATGGGCATGTATGGACATGGAGGTCAGAGGAAGCTAAAAGTCAACTGAACTGACAAGAAGGCAGCCAGCTGTCAAGGATAGGGGAAGCTGTGGGAGCTGACAAGCCAGCAGCAAGGAGATGTGATCCTATTCCCATTTCTATGATCCTTCTTGAGTGGAAGTTGATTTCAGTAGAGCTGGTCTAGTTCAGGGCTTCCTAAACTTTTTCTCCTTGTGACCCCTTTTTGTCCAAGAAATTTTTACACAACCCCAGGGATATAAGTACATAAAATAGGCATATAAATGAAACATTTACTGATACTAAATCATAATTTCATGACCTCATATTCAGTTACACCAATCCATATGAGGTCAAGACCCATAGTTTAAGAAGCTTTGATGGTTGGAATCCATGATGGTGGGAATCATCAAATGGAAGGGCAAGACCAAAAAATCCGCAGATGCACCTGCTAAACAGACCTTTACAGAGCATGAGAAGAAGAGGGAGACCTGAACTTCCAGACATCCTTCCTTCCCAAATGAAGTCCATAACAGAATAGTACAGTGGAAAGAGACTTAGAGTCAGAGGACCTTAGTTTGAATCTTTGCTCTCTCTCATTGGCCAAGTCAATTTGCTTTCCAATCTCAGTTTTCTTTTTTGCAAAATAAAGGCGTTGGACAATTTCATTGCTGAGGTCCCTTTTGGCATTACATCTATGATTCTCTTGATTGCTGCAAACTGTTAAATTGGAAAATTCAGACAAAGTCTTCCCATGCTTAATCCCAGATGGAGTATAGGTGCAATCCTAACACAAAGGTCCTGAGTATATTTTACTGAGCTATTACTTCTTTGGCTCATTGACCACTCTGAAATGGAACTTGGGAATTTCAATACCTGACATTCCTCCAAGTGGCTACCAGCTATCTTGTCAAATAATCAATATCACAAAGCTTTAAAACAAAGAAGAGTTTTTAAGACACAGAAAGAATTTACAATGTAGCCCAAGGGCATTAAGAGACTTTCTTTCTCCAGGACCCCATAAAAGGGAAAGGTCTTGAGTTTCATTCCTTCAAGTCGATGTTGTTGACCAGGAGCTATCTCTAAGATTGTCCCCCCTATTGGTGCTCTGTCAATGTCTTATTCCTTTACTACCATCTCCCTTTAGATACTCTAGTATCCTGTTTTTTCAATGCTGTGCCTGGGCATGGTGACAACTCTCAAGCAGCTAGGTCAGCAAAGGATTATATTGAAGCCTCAATTTCCATAGTACAACAGTCCTTTTTATTGAACCCAGGTAATCAATTGCTACTTTAACCTGGTGTGATACAACTGAATCCCATAGGCCCACCTTTGACACAAAGTCTTCTTCCATGGCTGTGAGAACATCTGTTCAAAAGTTTCTGTTTCCTACCCCATATTATCTCCTTCTGAAAGGCATTTCTAATCATGTTCTATTTGCCTAGACAAGTCAGGTTAGTAAGAATTTAATTAAATGATCATAATATGTCAAGCTCTGTGTGAATTGCTGGGGATCTGAGTATATAAGTAAAAAGAAAGTTAATCTTTGCCCTCAAGAAGCTTACATTCTTATTTAATATTTTATTTTTCCCAATTACATGTAAAAACAATTTTAACTTTTCCCCCAGATGTTCTAAATTTTCTCCTTTCCTCTTTTTCCATTTGAGAAGACAAGCAATTTGACATGTTATACATGAGTAATCATACAAAACACATTTCTATGTAAGTCATTCTGTGAAAGAAAATACAGACAACCTCCTCACTCCCAAGAAAAATAAAGAAAAAGTATTTTTGATCTGCATTCAAGCTTCCCAAGTTCTTTCTCTAGAGATGAATGACAGCTTTCATTTCTAAGTCCTACAGAACCATAATGGATCATTGTTACTGAAAATAGCTAAGTCATTCAGAGTAGATATCATATAGTATTGCTGTTACTGTGTACAAACATGGTTCTACTTATTTCATTTTGCATCAGTTCATGTCTTTCCATGTTTTTCTGAAAATATCCTGTGCATCATTTCTTTTTTTTTAATTTATTTTTTTTATTAAAGCTTTTTATTTGTATAACATATATATGGGTAGTTCCCCAACATTGATCTTTACAAAGCTTTCCATTACAAATTTTACCCCCAGTCCCCTCCCCTCCCCTAGATGGCAGGAAGTCCATTACATGTTAATAATATTGAAATCCGTGTATCATTTCTTAAAGAACAATAGTATTCCAACACAATCATATACAGCAACTTGTTCAGCCATTCCCAAGCGATGGATATCCTTTCAATTTCCAATTCTTTGTCACCACCAAAAGGGCTTTTTATAAATATTTTTGAACACATGGGTCCTTTTCCTTTTTGTTTTTTATCTTTTGGGGATACAATACCTAATGGGGTTGCTTGATCAAGGAGTATTCATGGTTTTATAACCTTTTAGCTATAGTTCCAAATTGCTCTCCAGAATGGTTGGATCGGTGTACAACTTCACCAATTGTACATTAATATTTTAATTTTCCAACATGCCTTTCAACATTTGTCATTTAAGGGAACTTACATTTAATGGGACAATCCATAAAAAAAAAACTGAATGGGAGGGATAGAGAAGGAAGGTATACGCACAGGAGCATGTTCAGAAAATAAATAATGACTGATCCGAGATCTTTCACAAAATGGAGATTCCAGAAGGAGCCCATCAGTAAGAAAATGGGGCCACATGAGTGGAGAGAAAAGGCAGCTAAAGCATGATGGCAAAGCATCTATCATCTTCCTCAGGGGCAACTGAGCCAGGTAATGAAATTATTCTAGTCCGTTTCTAGCAAAAGGTTACCAGAGAGGAGGGATATGGGGTAGAGGCAGCTACTCCTGGTAGAGATAACTGTGAAGAGAAGAGGAAAAATTTTCTGGTCCTTATTACAGTGGATTTTAAAGCTGGGAGGTATTAAGAACTAGGGAGGTTCATGGAATTAAGTGACAGAACTGAGACTATAACCTAAATTCCCTTCACTCCCAGCCTAGTACCATTCCCATTACACTATTAAATCAATATAGAAATTCAGGATTTGGGAATACCTAAATGACTTCATTAAGAGATAAGATCCCTAGGTTCTAGTTTCATTTATGCCATTGACATTTTGCATGCTTTTAGGGAATTCATTTCTTTCCTCTAGGGCTCAGTTTCCCTATTGATAGAATGAGGAATTTGAATTTGATGCTTTCTATGGTCCCTTACAACTTTAACCTCTTTGTTCTTCTGTTAGAGAATCAAGTTCAGCTTTTGATTTTGCAGACTAGGAAACTGAGGCACAAAGAACTTCAGTGACTTGTTAATGATCACACACATTCGTTCTCCTTACATAGAAGCTTGATTCCTCCATTAGAATTTTACTTATTTGCAAAAGGAGGTGGATGGATTCCATGATATTGCCTCTAACTCCGACATTCTGAGTTCTACATTCTAAGGTCCTTTTAACTTTACTCTGGTGTGCCTCCAGTATTTCTTTGTGGATCGATAATTTATTTACCTAATCACCGTTTGACTTGGGTTGCAAAACCAAAATTGATTGAAATGTACAGGAGCTTTTATAGTTGTTTTCCTTTTACTTCTGATGGTTCAAGTTGGTGGGCATGCACAAGTTTGTCCTGTTGTTACCTGCCTTTGTCCTTCTGGGTCTGCCTCCCCTCCGCCCCCCGTTCCTTCTTCCACCCCTCCAAGACACACACTCCTCCCTAAGCCCACATTCAGAAATCTGGCCCCATTTTTCTTGTCTCTGACCCTTGCGGGTGAAGTTTACTTCACTGTCATAAAATCCAGGGTTGTAAAATTCATATTGTAACTTTAAGAGCCACATCTGTTTTAGCCATTTTTTGTTTTAAGAACTCAACGTGAATTTAACGATGCAGCCATAAAAGGAAAAGCTGAAGGAAATTATCGCAGATTTGTAAAGCTATAAGAGAGGTTCCTGGACTCATATGCACAATCAAATTACAAAGAAACAACCCAATTGTTTTTATTGCCCAGCGGATCTCCGGTTTAAACATTTCTCATTTTAATCTATTGATGAGGATTAACATTTTATTTATGTCAGCCCTAATAATTAACTTGGCACATCTTTCTCAGGTGGATGAAGCCTTTATAGATTCTCAGATGTTAGTGGGAGATCACCTGATCCATATTCTCTGCCTGTAAGACTAAGAAATATTATATTTCCATTTTATAGATGAAGCAAGTAAAACTCAGAGAGTCTCAATAAATGACATATCTAGTAAGACATAAAAAGGGATAATTAGAAAACATGATCTCTATGCTCCCTTCTTGCTCAAATTCCTATGTTATAAGATTTTTTTCAGCTTCACTATCTGTATTATATGTTCTAAGGGCCATCCACTCCAGTTCTGAAATTCCATGTTCTAAGGTACATTCCAATGTTAACATTCTACATTCTATGAGAGGAAACTTGATGGAGTGGAAAGAATGCCTGCTGAGAATCAGAAGATTCTTGGGTCCAAATTCAGTTTCTGACACTTCCTAGCTGTATGATCATAAGCAACCCATATGAACCTCAGTTTTCTCATCTCTAAAATGGGGCCAATCATTCTTGTAGTACCTCTCCTCTAGGATTATTATGAGAACCAAATGATAGTAGGTTTGTAGTGTTTAGAAATCTTAATGCTGCATATGTTAGGCTGTGGTTACTTTTCTAAGATTCCTCTAGCTCTGACACTGCATGTTCTAAGATCCCTTTCAGCTCTAACATTCTGTGTTCTAAGAACCCTTCTGGCTTTGACATCATTAAAATCCTATGAAATGAGTCTTGAATTCTTAGAGTATATGATTGAGAGCTAAAGGAAACTTTTTGTTGTTTAGTCATTTTTCAGTCATGTCTGACTCTTTGGGACCCTATCTGGGGTTTTCCTGTCAAAGATACTAAAGTGGTTTGCCATTTCCTTCTCCAGTTCACTTTACAGATGTGGAAACTGAGACAAAGAGATTTAAATGACTTGCCCAGGGTCACACGGCTACTAAGTGTCTGAGACTGGACTTGAATTCAGGCTTTCCTGACTTCAGGGCCATTGCTCTATCTATTGTATCACTAGCTGCCCAGAGGAAACTTTCGAGGCTTTCAAATTGAACTTCTTCATTTTACAGATGGAGAACTTGAGGCCCAATGACAAGAAATGATTGCCCAAGGTCACATATGAAGTAACAAAAGTGGAAGTTGAACCCATCTCCATTGCTTACCTCAGGGGGATGCCCTATTGTAAGCATCTTAAGAAACGGTAATTCTTGTAGCTCCAGAGAAGTCTTTCTTTGTATTTTTAATTTTCCAGTCCCACAATTAAAAGATCTTACCAAGAAAAAAGCATCTGTAGTCATTTTAAAATTACTTGTTGGCTATTTGTTGGCTAGAGGTAAGCATGGCCCTCAATATCTCTTAGGTAACTTGAGCTGCTGGCGGCAAAACTCTCACAACTGAAAGAAGTAGGTGTTTGGGGGGAGGGGGGGTGATGAGAGAAATCTAGAGCAGGTTCTTTATTATCCTACCCAGGCCTCTCAGGAGCAAAAGGAGGTTAGAATTTGGAGATAATGATTCATTGTTGAAAGAAATATCTAGAAAAGTGTCTGAAGCTGTTTCTTTTTTTCATTCCAGCGTCATAATCATCATCAGTTGGGCTTTTAAAGTGTCTATTTGCAGAGACTCCCATATACATGGACTCTCACAGATGTCCCCATTGACCAAGAATTTATAATCTAAGACAGACACGTTGATTTTAGTAAATGATTGGATGGCAGGCATAGAGGCAAATAAAAATTGTAAACTAGATCCCATGTAGACAGTAAAGAAGAAACAGAAATAGATGTAGTAACACTTTTCCCATCTGTAAAATGATCACCCTATAAACTCTCTTAAAATTAGAGAATGGGAGCAGAAGGCCTCTTTAAGCTTTCCACTGTGTTCTAAGGTCTCCTCTATCACTGATTCTGAGATGCAAGAGAAAGAGCAGTGAATTTGTAAGTAACAAAAACCTTAGAAGTCAGACCTCCTCGTTTTACAGAAGAGGAAACTAAGGCACAGAACAATGATATGATTCAATAAAGATCACATAGCTAAGTGAGGTTGGTGAAGTCAGGTATGTGGGGAACAGATATGTATGAACTTAGGTCTTCCTGACTTTAAGAGCAGTATCCACTCCATGAAATTGTAAAGTCTTTGCTCCTTCCTACCTATGCAAAAGAGTCATGGTCTCTGGGCCACAGATTTTTCATTCATAAAATGATGGTGTTGGACTAAATAACCTTGACATTGTTGAAAGAGCAGCTAACTTTAAATCATGGGACCTGGGCAGATCATGTGCTTTATTATCTGTGTGACTCTGGGAAATTCATTTTACACCTCTGAAACTGTTTCCTTATCTGTACAATTCACCTGTGCAACCTGTCTTATAGGAGGAGAGTGCTTGGAAAGGTAAGCTGTTACTCCCCATATCCTACATTCAAGTGTGTTGAATGCTTAACATTGTCCCTACAAAAACGCTTTCATATCCAATATCTTTTTACATAAGAGGAAATCAAGGACTTCGATGGCTGGCTCATTCAAGTATGTTGATGGCAGAGCCATTGGGTCTCCTGTCTCTTAGCCTGAGGCCTTTTTCCCTGTCCCCAAGCTCTGGTCCTCAACTTTTCTCCTTGCAAAAGAGTGCCATTTAACTAGAGGTTCATTTTGGTTCCTTCCAGACCTCACTCCCATGATCCGATGATTCTCTGAGGCTGCTCCCTTTTGTGTATGTCCCAGACCCGGGCCCCTTTGTCCCTTGGGGGGACCTCCTGGCTCCGTAGTGGCCCAGGCTCACCAGCCATCTGCACAGCACAGGTGTGAGTCACCCTCCTCTCCCTTTCCCGCCCCCAACCTGAGGGGCTCGGTACACTGGGTCAATTGTTCCCCCTCCCCCCCCCCCCCCGCATGGTGGCTAATTCGCGGGGCAGCTGCTGGGGGTGGGGGGCAGAGGGAGGAGGGGGTGCTGCCATCTGTACGGTGGGGGCGGGGGAGAGGCGGCCCAGAGAAGGAGCCGCCTGGCGGGGTCTTGACTGGGGGCCCATTCAAAAGCTGACAGGAGCTAATTGATGAAGCCAGTCTGGGAGCAGGTGCTAACCTGTCTGCAGCCGAGATAATGGGGCTGGGGGCGGGAGGGGGGGTGAGGAGGAGGTAGGGGCGGCCCACTTAGCCCGGAGCGCAGCTGTTGGAGGGTCATTACCGAGCTCCCGCTTCCACATTCCAGCCGCATAAATGCCAAGAAGACCGAGCGTTGCCTGCGTCCCGGGGGGTGGGGGGGTGGGGAAGAGGAGAAGCGGTGGGTCAGGAGGGTGGCAGTAAGGAAGAAGGGGTTTTCCAGTCTCACGCGGACAGTAGCCTCGGGCGGATCTCTCCCTAAGGCTCATTAATACCTCCTCTCTCTACAGCCCGCGGGTGATTAGGGCACAGGAAGAGAATCAAGGGAGTCCCCCGATTTCTGATCTGCTTTGGGCTTAAAGAATTTTAAGATGAAGCGTGTGCTCTACTGTAGAGACAGCACCATTCCTAACTTCTTATTGTGAGTTCAGGGACTGACTAGCCACTTCATTTCTTCCTATCTCAGTTTCCAAATTCATAAAATGAGAATAATTATACTTGCACTTTATCCCTTATCAGGCTGCTATGAAAGAAGTGCTTAAGTTGTGAATCAAAGCACTAGATAAATGTAATTAATTTTTTTTTTTTTTGTCTTGGAGACTCTTGGCATTCCTATTGGGATCTAGTTGAAGTCCCCATCTCTCTGAGAAGATCTGGGGTGGGGAGTATGGGTAAGAGGTTTATAGTACAGGGTAATGGAGCCTTGGAGGCCAGGGCAAGAGTTGCTGATGTGAGCACTGGGGAGATTGGTGGCAAATGTTTCCAGAGAGATTTGAAGGGGAGATGAGATAAGCTGAACAAGTTAGGGAAGTCCTCTCCCTCTCCTCCTTCTCCCTCTTGCTTTCCTCCTCCTCCTCCTCCTCCTCCTCCTTCTCCTCCTCCTCCTCCTCTTCCTCCTCTTCCTCTTCCTCCTCCTCTTCCTTCTTCTCTCTCATTCTCACTCTCCCCACCCTCTCTCTCCTCATATGTAGATATATGCCTGTATGTCTATATATATATGTTATGTATGTATGTATGTACATGCATACCTGTATGTGTCTGATGCAAGGTTTTGAATCTGGGGAATTGATTTTAAGAGAATGACTGAATCCAAAGACTCTTAATGGAGGGCCTTAAGGATTGTAGACTCCGTCCTAAATTGGAAAGAGTCATAGAAGTCCAGTCTCCTGTTCATGGGTAAATCTCTCTACAGCATCCCTGAACAAACATTTATTAAGCATCTCACAAATTCAGGAACTGTGCTAAGTGCTAGGGACAAACAGCCTCTGCTACTAAGGAGCTCATAGTGCGATGGGAGAGACAAGAAGCTAGAACTAGGTACAGATCAATTATAGGAAGAGTAAATTGGAAAGAACTAACAGAGGGAAATCCCTGGTATTAAAGATGTTTCAGAAATGTTTCTTGAAGAAGGCAGGATTTCAGCTGGGATCTGAAGGAAGCCAGGGAATCCAGGAGGAGAAGATGAGGAAGGAGAGTATTCCAGGTATGGAGTGGCCAGTGAAAATGCAGTCTAGATATGGAGTGTCCTATTCAAGGAAGAGCAAGGACACTAGTGTCACTAGATCACAGAACATACAAAAAACAGGAAGGTTTAAGGATACTGGGGATCTCTCTACCTCAAGAAGTGCTTTGTTTAAGTGCTCAACAGTAAACAGAATGAGAAAGAACTTGAGGTTTTATAGACCAAAACTGATTTGCCCCAATAGGTCAAACTTTCTTTTCTTTCTAGAAGTGACTTTGGAGTGGAAGGTTTCTAGTTGGTGGGGAGAGAACACTTAATGTCCAGATCAGTTCAAGTGCCAACCTTGCCACTGAGTCATTCTTGATTCCTCTCTTTGGGTCTTAATTTCCTCTTCTGTTAAATAAGGGTGTGGGGCTGATTGATTGATAACTTTGTTATGCAATGATATATAGTATAAACTCCCTTTTAGCCTTGACATTGGGTGTGGCTTTAATAGTTTAAAGGATGTATATTCTATGGAATTGAATTTTTTTATGAAAGGATATAAGGGAAGCATGAGAAAGTGGCCCAGAGTAGAAGCCAGATTCTTCTTTGCTCCATTGGGTAGTGTGGGGATAGGTTCTTCATGACAGTTGTAGACATCTGCCTAAGAGACCTGCCTTCTCCTTAGATATTGATCTCTGACTCCAAAGAGAGATCCTGCTTTTGTCCATATGTGCTGTCCCCTTAATAAGCTAAACCAATTGGTGTAAAGTAACAAGCTAAGGGCTGTGTGTGCACATGGCCAGTATGATAACCAGTGGTACATCATCTAGCTGGCCTCACAATGAGTCCCAGTGGCTTTGGGATGCTCAGAGTGGACTGATTGTTTTAGACAGAGTTCTTTCTAGGAAAGAAAAGAGGGTGTTCAGCTCACTGAGGAAACCACTCAGTTTGATAACTGATAACTGTAATAATAACTGTAAGCTCCTCCTGGTTTGGGAATAGATTTGTTCATCCATTCATTTGATTATCCATTCATCTGCTTAATCAATTTATTCATTTTTATTTATCTGTCCTTTCATTTATTTGTCTATTTATTTAAGTCTGTTCCTATCTCACCCAGATTGAAAACATAGAAACTACTCACATCCCTAATCTGGGCCAGTTTGCTCCTCTCTAGAGTCTGGCAACCTCCCACTCTGGAGGGGTCATCATATTGGTGCTGGACATAGTTTAGACAGTTGGCTTTAGTTTAACACTGTAGCTCAAACTTCTTGAACTCAAGTGATTCACCAGTCTCAGTCTTTCCACTAGCTGGGAAGTGTAGCTTTATTTATACAAATAAGCCTATACCTGTATCAAGCCCAACCTATTTCCTTTTCTGATCATGTATTTCTCAATGTTAGCCCTCATGCTACTTCTTGGGATCATCCTTGGAAATATGTTACAGCTTAATTATACTCATGTGTCTCTCCATTATCCTTTGAGTAACCTGAAACTTGGATTCTTCAGAAAGTATAGTATTCCAAGACTTGTACCTATATGCCATTGCTATGTTTGAATAGATGAAAAACCATTCTAGGAGTGATTGGAATTGTGGAAAAATAGTTTTTCAAATGCTTGCTTCTTGGTATTTAAGAAATCTTTTCATCATCTATTTGTAGTTCCGATTGACCCCATGTATCTATCTTTCTTGCTGGTTTTTCTCCAATCTGTCTGACTTCTCTTCAGCCTCCTTCCATGGATAGTTATCTATGGTCAAGGATATGATGTAGTCAGCTTATGCTCTCTCTTGAGATCTAAGTGAGTATTTACATCACAGAAAATGGCAAATTCGACAAATCAGAGCTTGATGTATTGCTTTGTTGATTGTCTAGGCTTAAGAAAACATAAGCAGATAATGCAGATTACATATAAGATATGTCATATTCTAAGTTTGGAAATATGTATACATATATTCGATTTGCCAATATTTTAACATAATTAACATGTAGTGGATATCCTGCCATCTAGGGGAGGGGTGGGGAGTTGGGGGGAAAAATTTGTAACGGAAAGCTATGTAAGGGTTATTGTTGAAGAATTACCCACACATATGCAAATAAAATAAAATAATAATAATAAAAAAAGATATGTCATATTCAGGGGTTTTCTCCCCTGCCCAAATCCAGTTGTTAAACATTTGCTGTCATATTCTTGTCAATAGCCCAGCTCCTTTGTTTGTATATACATCAGTGCTTTGAGCTAGGGATCCTCTTTTCTCTCTTGGCCATTTCATCGATTATCATGTGTACAATTATCCTCTCTCTATTTACAACTTCTTGGTTTAGGCATCTCAAACACATGTCCAAAATGGAATCCCTCCTGTAAACTTCCCTGTTTTTTTAAAATATAAAATGTTCTTTTTATGAAGTTAAACATTGACAAAGAGGAACTAGATAAAGAATTGCAAAAGACACTGTGAATAAGAATTTGAGTGTTGAGGGCATCCCTGTTTTTCTAAGTTCAAAAACTTAGAGTTATCATAGTCCATTCAATCTCCTTTGTTTCTCATCTGGTCTACTTATAGTTGATTCAGTTCAGTTTAATTCCAATCAACAAGCTTTTATTCAGGGTGTACAATGTGCTAGGAACTAGGTATCCAAAGACAAAAAAACAAATCAAAACCCTGACCTCAGGAATAATATTCTACTGGTGGAAACAATGATACCCCATAAGCAAATGAGAAAAACCATCCCTTTCATCATATCTTACAGCATACCAGTATTCTATAATATTCATATATCATAATTTTGTTCAGTCATTCCCTAGTTGGTAGCAATCCCCTTAGTCTCTAAGTCTTTCTCACCACAAAAAAGAACTGCTAATTTTTATGTACATAGGTTTTTTCTTCTTTGATTTTACTGGAGTATAGCCTAGTAGTAGTATTTATTTTTTTCTTTGTCCCACCATCCCACATCTCTCCATTTCAATTCATTCTACATTTAGTCATTGAAGAATTTTCCCGAACTGTTTGTTGTTGTTATTTAACTGTGTCCAACTTGTGACCCCATTTGGAAGCCAGTAGGTGGATCAGAGAGCATGAAGGGGAATAAAGTGTAAGTAGAGGAGAAAGGTAGGATGGAACCAGTTATGAAGTGATGTAAATGCCAAAGAGGTAACTGGTGAGATCAATTTCAGGTGAATGATGAGATTGGAAGCCAGATTTACAGAATGAGAACAGAGAGAGACAGATAGAGACAGAGATAGAGACAGAGAGAGACAGAGACAGTGACACACACAGAGAGAGACAGACAGAGAGACAGAGACAGAGAGAGAACGAGAGAGAGAGAGAAAGAAAGAGAGAGAGAGAGAGAGAGAGAGAGAGAAAGAGAGAGAGAGAATATAATAACTTCATAGGAGGTCATTTTCACCTGTATCATAAAGCCCCTTTGCTGGTTATAGATGTGGGATGGTGGGACAAAGAAAAAAAAAAACTAACAGATCTTCACCCACCATTGCGTTGCTGCTGATATAGGAGGAGGGTCCATGTGGATTTCAGTAAAGGATTCTAAAAAGACTTTTTCTTTTTTCTCTTTTCCTGAGAAAGATTACAAAATATCTAGTCTAGTAGGCTGTAGATTTGCTTCAGGCTAGAAATCTCTACTTCCTACTACTTATATCCTTGGCTTCTTAGACCCTTGAACAAAGTAACTGAAAAATTCTGTGATCTCCAGGGGAAGAAATCATTACCCTCTTACCTCTCATACTCTAGCTTTTTTTTAAAATATTTTTTCCAATTAAATGTAAAGGCAATTTTTAACATTCATTTTAGAAAACTTTTGAGTTCCAATTTTTCTCCATCCCTCATCTCCCCCTCTGTCATTCAATGTAGGTTATATATATACATGTAATTATGTAAAACACATTATCATATTAATCATGTTCTAAAAGAAAAGGAAAAACAATGAAAAAAATAATGTGAAAATCACATACTTCAATCGGCATTCAGACTCTATCATATAGATCGCATTTTCATCATGAGTCCTTTGGAATTATCTTGGATGATTGTATTGCTGAGAAGAGCTAAATAATTCATAACTGATCATCATACAGTGTTGCTGTTACTGTGTACCATGGTCTCCTGGTTCTCCTTACTCCATTCAGCATCAGTTCATATAAATCTTTCCAGGCTTTAAAAAAAAATAAGCCTGCTAATCATTTCTTAGTACAATAGTATTCCATTAACTCCACATATCACAACTTGTTCAGTCATTTCCCAATTGATAGGCAACTCCTCAATTTCTAAATTTTTGTCCCACAAAAACTGCTATAAATACTTTTGTGTATATATATATATGTCTATGTATATATGTATATATATATATATACATAAATATACATACAAACCATACATATATATTTACATGTACTAGGTACATTCTCCACTTTTCTATCTGTTCCTCTCTCCCATTTGCCATCATCTCAGACAACACTGATGATACAACAAAGTTAGTAGTAGCTAATTATATAATAATGAGAATAAATGATGGTGAGAGAAAGATCAGAGCACCATAAGGGAAGGGAACAAATTGTAGATGCATGGAAGTAGATGGGATGCTACTAACTCCAGTTCTAATAACCTCCTCCTCTTCCTTCTCCTTCTCCGTCTCCTTTTTTCCTTCTTTGAGAGGGGTATTCTCTCTAAGGGGCTGTCTCACTAAACCTGTTCTAAGCAGTACCATTTGAACTAGTCATAATCTCTCTCTCTTCACAGTTTCAATTGCATTGCTAATAGCATCAGGGGCCAACTACAGCTGCCTCTTAAGAGTCTTAGTAGGAAAGCTCAGAGAGCAGAGATAAATCATAGGTTAAATGTTCTCTGGAAAAAGTATACATGGTGCCAAGGTAGAGTATGGAACTCTAAAGTCAATATATTTTGATCTAGCTCCTTTTTTTCCATAACTTATTCCTAGGATAGAGCTCTTATATATGATGAAAGAATAAGAACTTTTCCTCCTATATGTAATATGAATTATTGGATGAATGTTTAGAGGGTTTGCTTTTCTTAGGTCTTCTGTGCATAAATTTTATGTGGTCTCCTTGAAAGAGACTTTCCATAGACACAGTGGGTGACAAAACACAGGATTTGACACTTATTAGATATCTGATACTAAGCCAGTTACTTAACTGATATTTACCTTAGTTTCCTCATCTGTAAAAGGGGGATAATAATAGCAATTACATTCCAGGGTTGGCATGAGAAACATAGAGATATTTGTAAAATGCTTTGCAAACCTTAAAGTGGTTTCCCTCTGACATTATTGTATATAGTTACTTGCATTTTATTTTCCCCACTAGATTGTAAAATCCTTGAGAGCTAAGATTCTTTTTTTTTCTTTGTATCTCCATCACTTAGCATAGGCTTAGCACATAGTAAGAGCTTAACAAATAATTGTTCACTGACTCATAGAACTTGATTCTCACTAGTCAATTGCCTTCACAGAAATAGCTGATTTGGATGTGGCTCCCCCATTCCAGTGAACTTTATCAAAATGCATTTTGGTGTACTGTAGGGGTTAGTAAACTATGGTCCAAGGGTCAATGAAGTCCACTGTTTGTGTTTTGTAAGGCTTGGAAGCTAAGAATTACTAGAGACCCCAGGTATAATGAATAGACTGTGGCAAGCAGAGTCAGGAAGATCTGGTTTCAAGCCTTATACCCAAATGATTCCACAGTATTTATAAAGTACTTAGCACAGTGCCTGATATAGTAGATACTTAATAAATGCTTGGATCCTCCCTTCCTTCCTTCCTCCCTCCCCCCCTCCTTCTTTCCTTCCTTCCTTCCTTTCCCTTACATGACTCTTTAACTTTATGGTTTACCAAGCAGGTGCAGTTATGTATATAAGCTTCCTCATCAAGAACAAAATCACAGGTCTTATAAACAAAACAAAACAAAAAGGATTTCAAGATGGAAGGAAGCTCAGAGTTCATTAAAGCTGATCCCTTTCTAGCTATAAAGGGGGAAACTGAGGCTTAAGCAGGTTTAGTGACTTTCTGAAAGTCATAGGGAAAATCAATTACTAACAGAGCTGAGGTTCTCATTCAAGTCTTCTGATTTCACCCTCAGGGTTTGTACACTTGGACTTCACTCTATGATTGGCTCCACTTCCAACTGGGGGTCTTCCCATTCTCACCAACCAGGATGACCAGTCTGAGAGCTATCAAGATAGACATATAACAACCTTCCAAAACCTTTCAGAACTGTCCAGTGTGAAAGACTCCAGACACTCAGTTCACCTTACTCCTGATTTACCCTCTTTCTGCTAAAACACACTCAGTTTGCTTTGCTCTCATATGGGTATCCTTCTTCCACATTCCTCATTTCCAGGTTGCTTTTATATTTTGTTTTCCCTTTTTAGAAGATATGTAACCAGAGATCATCCAGGTTTTGTATCCACAGTGCTTAGCACCGTGGTAGGCGCTAGTAAGAGGTTAAAAATGCTTTTTCTGTCTCGTTCTCTGCTTTATCTTTGTTTCTGTCTCCTTCTCTGTTTCTCTTTCTCTCTCTCTCTCTCTCTCTCTCTCTCTCTCTCTCTCTCTCTTTCTGTTTGTCTGCCTCTTTTTCCCTCTGTCTTTTTCTGTATCAGTCTAATATCATCATGTTTCTTCTCTAATATCAAGTTGTTTGTGTTCAGCTTCCACATCAAACACTGCGTCTCTGTAGAGCCCATTATTTGAGTTCCTCCTCTTACACAGGTCTTTGGTAGAACTGGGCATTTGGCAGAATATATTTCAGTTGCCCTAACATCCTTGTTCTGGCATTTTTTTTCTTTTCTACTATCTCAGCTTTCTTTTCTCTCTAGCTCTATCCTCTTCTATACCTACATTTAGACACTGCTTTCTCACAGAGACCTTTGCAACTATAGAAAAGCAGAAGGTGGGACCTCAACACTTCAGTACCTAATGAGCTAAATTTGGCCTTTCTATTTTAACAAGGATTGAAGGGTCTTTTACTTAACCTAAAGAAGCAGAATTTAAAGGAGTAGCCAGTGAGATAGGGCTGGCAGGCCTGAAATCACAAAGTATGGGAGATTGCCAGCAGGTCTTTAAAAGCAAGGAGACCTATGCCCTCCTCATTCTTGAGGCAAGCTGTTCTCCAGTTCTGGCCATTCTCCAGGAAACCGAGCCTAGGAATGAGTGAGGCTTCTGTGAGTGAGATGTTATGACCACAAGCTGGCCTCTCACCTAGATCCTCTGACCCAAGCCCAGATGAATCAAGAGAAGAAGAGAAAGAAAGAAGTTGCTTAGGCCCTGTTTCATAATTGATGAAACTGGGCCCAGGCTGAAGAGCCTAATAAATTATTAAACACAAACTCATTAGGGAAAGATTTCATTATGGAATGATTTAATTAAAAGACATACCATAGGAAAAAAGCCAAAGGCAGGTTTGAAATGGACTTGATTGAGTAGTTTGATCTGTGTTGAAGAAGAGACAAGAAATTAATAGCTATAGAATTCATTTCATCTCTGTATTTTATTTCATTCATTCACTCACTGAATCTTTACCCAATACTTATTCCACACAGAGAACTATTGTTTAACTGGGGAAAATACAAAGAAGAAAGAATTGGGCCCTGCCTGTCCTCAGGGAGATTACAGTCTAATTGGTTTCAGTCTTAGGGAGCCAACCTGTTTTTTTTTTCTTCTGTTTGCTCTCTTTTCAATTAGTGCATGGCAACTCTGACTCTTCTGTTTCCTATGACACTTCTATAGGTAAGGTCAGTTCTTCTTTTATTCTCCCCTTTTCAATCTATCTATTTTTTAAAAAATTGCTTTTTATTTTCAAAACATATACAAAGATAGTTTTCAACATCTACCCTTGCAAAACCTTGTGTTCCAAATTTTTTCCCACTCCCTTCCCCTATGCCCTTTCCAAGACAGGAAGACATGTACAATTATTCTATACATATTTCCATATTTATCATGCTGCACAAGAAAAGTCATATCAAAAGGGGAAAATGAGAAAAAAACAAAAAACAAGCAGACAACAACAAAAAAGTGGGGAAAAAACCATGTTGTGATCCACAATCAGTCCCTAGAGTCTTCTTTCTGGATGCAGATGGGTCTCTCCATCACAAGTCTATTGGAATTGGCTTGAGTCACCTCATTGTTGAAAAGAGCTACTTCATTAGAATTGTGCACTATCTTTCATAAAATTGCCAAAATAACTTTCTCAAGGCACAGCTCTGACCATTCATTTTAATATAACAAACCTTCAACATAGCAAACATTTATTAAATGTTTTCTCTATATAAGTCATTACACGAGACATTTGGGAAACAAAGAAAAAACCTACAACAAAAATCTCTTCTATAATGGAACTTACATTTACTTCCCTTTTCTTTTTTTTTCCTTTTTAAATTTATTTTTTTATTAAAGCCTTTTATTTGTATAACATATGTATGGGTGGTTCCTCAGCATTGATCTTTACAAAGCTTTCTGTTACAAATTTTACCCCCAGTCCCCTCCCCTCCCCTAGATGGCAGGAAGTCTACTACATGTTAATAATGTTAAAATACTTGACAAGTTGTTGTGCAAGAAAAATCCTATCTACAAGAAAAAAAAAGTCAGAGAAAGGAGACACAATGCAAGCAAACATTAATAGAGAGCATGGGAATGTTATGTTGTGGTCCACATTTCATATACCTCTCTCTGGGTGTATATGGCTTTCTTCACTGAACAATTGGAACTGGTTTGAAACATTTCATTGTTGAAGAGAACCATATCCTTCAGAGTTGATCATCATGTAATAGTGTTGTTGCTGTGATTTACTTCCCTTTTCAAAATCTTCTGTGGGTCTCTATTTCAGCAAGGACAAAATATAAATTCAACTTGAAAATTAAAACCCTCTAAAAACAGTTCCTATCTACATTTATAGTCTTATTTCACATTGCTCTTCTTCATTCTACATTGTAGAAAAATTTGAGGTCGCATGTGGCTCAGTGGATAGAATGCTGACATCGAATCTGGAAGACCCAAGTTCAAATTCAGCCTTAGACATTTACCAGCTGTGTGATCCTGGGCAAGTCATTTAACCTGTTTTTTTTTTTTGTTGTTATTGTTGTTGTTTGTTTGTTTGTTTGTTTGTTTTAATTCACTAGAGAAGAAAATGACAAAGCACTCTAGTATCTTTGTCAAGAAAATCCCAGATTGGTTCACAAAGGGTTGGATGTGATTCAATTGTATCCATATTTAGTCTTACACTCTTTTTGACTGTTCTCTCTCAGTCTGTGGAATACATTTTCTTCTCATTTCCACATATTGAATCATTCTTTTCTAACTAGCTCATTGTATCACTGCATCCCTATTTCTCCATTTTTTTTTTGCAGTGTTCTTACTTTCCTCAAATTTCTTAATGCACTCTGTCTGTTTCTCATCTCTGCCCATCTCACACTCTACTGTAAACCCTAATTTCAGTAGAATTGAAGGTCCTCAAGGATAGAGACAGTGTCATTTTTAATCTCTGTATCACCAGCACCAGAGAGAGTACTAATGGTGGATATTCCTCAAACTTGGTCATTTAGAGTAACAGACTCAAAATTTAGAATTGGGGTTTTTTGTGGGAAGATAGGTGCTTTTAGGGTGCAAGCTGGAGCTGGAAAGGGAATTTAGAAGCACAGAATGCTAGAGCTAGAAAGTACTGTTAAGTCACTTCGTCCAATTCCCATTATTTATAGATGGGAAACTACATCGAAGAAACAAATGTCATAGATTAAGCTGGAAGGACCCTTAGAAGTCATTCAATTCAATCTCTTTCATTTTGTAGATGAGAAAAGGCAAGATCTATATAGATTTATTGATTTGGCCAAGATTGCTCAAAAGGTTTTCTGAGTGCTTTTTGTATATTTGGCACTGCAAAAGATAGAAAGAAATGTAAGAAGTGGCCTCAGTCCTCTGAAATTCAATGTAATTGGTGCAAGGAAACCTTTGGTGCTGTGAAATAGGTGCTTAAGTGAGATGAATAGTCAGACCCACTCCCCTGAGGTTGGAGTTCAGAAAGGAAAAGTCGTTGTTAGCTGAAGCTTGATTTGGGGAAATGAGGACAGGTTTCAAAAAAGCATTCATTCTTATAGGCCCCCAAAGCTACCAAACTGGACAAGCCTTTGATCCAATTATACCATGACTAGGCCTATGCCTCAAGGAAATAGAAAAAAACAGAAAATGACTCGTCAAAATATTTATAGCAATTCTTTTTGTCAAGGCAAAAAACTTAAAATTAAGATGGTGCCATTTAATGGAGAAGGGCTGAATAATTATGGCATGTGAATATAATGGAATATTATTACTTCATAAAAAATTACAAAATGAATAGTTTCAGAGAATCCTAGTGTAAACTGATGCAAGCTAAAGTGAGCAAAACTGGGACAACAATTTAAATATCAACATCATTAAGAAAGAATCAAACAAACCAAAAAAACTTTAAAAGGCTTGAGAATTCTGATGGCCCACTGCAGTTTGAGAAACCTGAGGATGAAGCATGCTACTAACTTCTTGACAGAGAAGTGATGGAATCAAGATGCAGAGTAAGGCATCCATTTTCAAGTATTGCTAATGTAGCAATTTGTTTTTCTTGAATATGCACTTGTTTAAAAAAAACTTTTAAATTGTTTTTAAACATTTTTTTGAGTTACACGTTTTCTCCCTTCTTTCAAACCCTCCCTTACCCATTGAGAGGGCAAGCATTATGATGTCAATTATACCTGTGAAATCATGTAAAACATATTTCAAATATGTTTATTTGGTTTTGGGGTTATTTTAATTAATTTTTCTTTCCCTTCAATTACATGTGAAGATAATTTTTAATATTCATTTAAATAAAATTTTGAGTTCTAAATTTTCTCCCTCTCTATCTTACCTCCCCCCTTCCTGAGCTGGTAAGCAATTTGATATAGCTTATACATGTACAATCATGCAAAACATATTTCCATATTAATCATGTTATAAAAGAAAACACAGATCAAATTTTAAAATAAACCATAAAAAGCTAGAGTAAAAAACAACATGCTTTTAATCTGCATTCAGACTCCATCAGCCTTTTTCATCATGAATCTTTTAGAATTGTATTGGATCATTGTATTGCTGAGAATAACTAAGTCATTCATAGTTGATCATTGCACAATGTTGCTATGTACAATGTTCTCCTAGTTCTGCCCGCTTCACTTTGTATCAGTTCATGCAAGATTTTCAAAATTCTTTTGCTAGTCATTTCTTTTTTCTTTTTAGTCTTCTTAGAGATTTTATTTTTTAATGATAGCCTTTTATTTTCAAAATACATGCAAAGATAGTTTTCAACATTCACCCATGCAAAACCTTGTGCTTCAAATTTTTCTCCCTCCCTTCCTCTCCCCCTCCCCTAAATAGTAAGTAATCCAATATAGGTTAAACATATGCAATTCTTCTAAATATATTTCCACAAGAAAAATCACTTCAAAAAAGAAAAAAGTGAAAAAAGAAGAAAAGCAAGCAAACAGCAACAAAAAAGGTGAAAATACTATGTTGTGATCCACATTCAGTCCCCATAATTCTCTTTCTGAATGCAGATGGCGCTCTCCATCACAAGTCTATTGGAATTGGCCTGAATCACCTTAGTGTTGAAAAACTCCAAGTCCATCAGAGTTGATCATCACATAATCTTGTTGCTGTACAATGTTCTTCTGGTTCTACTCACTTCAGTTATATTTCTTATAGCATAATGGTACTCCATCACAATCATATTTCACAGCTTGTTCAGCCATCATAAAAAAGAGCTGCTAAAATATTTGTAGCAGCCCTTTTTGCAGTGGCAAGGAAATGGAAATTGAATGGATGCCCATCAGTTGGGAAAGGGGTGAATAAGTTGGGGTATATCAATGTAATGGAATATTATAGTTCTGTAAAAAATAATGAGTAGGCAGATTTCAGAAAAGCCTGGAAAGACTTACATGAACTGATGATGCTAAATGAAGTGAGTAGAACCAAGAGTACACAACAACAAGATTATATAGTGATCAAGAGTGATGGACTTCAACAATGAGATGAGTCAAGGCAATTCCAGTAGAATTATGATGGAGAGAGTCATCTGTATCTAGAAAGAGGACTATGGGGACTGAATTCACCTTTTTTTGTTCTTGTTGTTTGTTTCTTTTTTCCCTTTTGATCCAACTTTTCTTTCTCAACGTGAAGAACATGGAAATATGTTTAGAAAAATTGCACATGTTTAATCTATATCAAATTGTTTGTTGCTGGGGGTGAAGGGGAGGCAAGGGGGAGAGGGAATAAAATTTAGAACACAAGGTTTTCCAAAAGGTGAATGTTGAAAACTATCTTTGCATGTATTTGGGAAAATAAAAGACTACTAAAAAAGAAAAAGAAAAGGGGGAAGCTAGAGATGGCGCAATGTATAGAGCACCAGCCCTGAAGTCAGTAAGACCTGAGTTCAAATCTGGTCTCAGACACTTAACACTTCCTAGCTGTGTGACCCTGGACAAATCACTTAACCCCAATTGCCTCAATAAAAAAAAAGAAGGAAGAAAAAGAAAAGAAAAAAGAGTTGCTATAAAGAATATATCTGTTTGTTAAAAGGATTTTCTTAATCTTCCCCCCTTCCAAAATGGAGCCATAGGCAAGAAATCGAGGAAGGTAGGGGTTGAGTAGCAAAAAGAAAAAGGAAAAAAGGAAAGGAAACCACTGAAGCCCTTCAAAAAAAATGCAGAAAAGAGAATAGGTCAGAGTGGAATCCAGACATCTAGGAGAACCCAGTAAGTTGTTGGTTGAACCTTAAAAGAAAAACAAGCTGACCATTCCACAGACCCCCAGTTTCTTATACAATTCATCCTTATAATCCATTACATAGATGGAAATACTCATTTTGCCTGGTGTTTGTTAAATTCACAATTAAAAAAAAAGTTAAAAAGATTATTCCACAGTTCTCATTTTTGTGACAAAAGAAAATAGACAAATTCATCTGTAGAAAGAGAGGGAAAAAAAGAGAAAGGCATTTTTGATGATAAATGTCTTTGTCCATTTAGCTCTGTCTGGAACTAGGAAGAGTGTAGCCACATTTTCTTAGTCCCTAGGCTGTATTCATATCTCAAAATGAATTTGTCAAATGAGATAATAGTTGTAAAGCATTTTATAAATGTCAGCCCCGATCATCATGGAACCTAGTCTTGGCCTCATAAAATTTGGATAGGGTTTAGATCTTGGCAAAGAGATCCCCCAGTCTCTGGGTCCTGGCCCAGCTGTTCTTGGGGAGAAGATACTTCTTTCAGGCTGAAACAGACAAGGTCAGGTGCAAAGATACCAGAGCATCAGGCTAGACACAGCCAGTCTGACAAGCATGGCTGGACCAGAAAATTCTCATTTCTAACCAGATACAATAAGTATCGGTTTAGCTTCTCTTTGTTGAAGGTGAACCGTCTGGCCTTCCTTAGGCACCCTGGCTCAGCCCTCTTGGACTATTTTTTCTTTTGCTTGAGGATCATCACTTCTGTGACTAGCAAGAGGAAAACTTGAAACTTGTGACAGCCAAATGGCACAATAGGTGTCAAATAGATAGAATGATGGCCTTGGAATAGATGGAATGAAAACCTCAGATCATTTTGTATTTATTTATCTATGTTGTTTTACCCCAGTAGGATAAACCCCCTAAACTTTCATGGACTCATGCAAAATGAAATGAGCAGAACCAGGAAAATAATCTATAGAAGGATTGCAATAACACAGAAAGGACTTCTCCTCCCCTCCAAAAAAGAGTCAAAATTGTAAAGTGTAACACTATAATGATCCAAACCAATTGACTTCAAAGAAAAGAGAAGGAAGTTTATCTCCTTTCCTATTTCGCAGGGATGGAGGTTTATGGTGTCAAATATTGCATATTACATCAGACATAGTTGATTTACTGGTTGGTTTTCCTGAAATCTTTTTTCCACCTTTTCTTTTTGTCTTTTGACAAAAAACTTTATTTCAGGAAATAGCTAGCTAGGTAGGGGAAGGTGGGGAATATCTTCAGAAAAGAAAATGAAAATGAAAAGATATTAATAAAAAGCAATATTTTAATAAGTAAACTCTGAGGGAAATGGCTGATTTTTATCTTTTTATTTCCACTGCCTGACATACAGCAAATATTTAATAAATGTCATTTAATTGAATACTGCCGGGCAAGCCCCCTAACTTCCCTGAGTCCCAAGTTAGTCAGTAAACATTTATACACTTACTGTGTGTCAGGCAGGATAGCTAGGTGGTGAAATGGATAGAGCTTCAGAAACTGCCTAGCTGTATGACTTGGGCCAAGCACTTAACATCTATTTGCCACTGGAGAAGGAATGGCAAACCACTACAGTATCTTTGCTAAGAAAACCCAATGGACAGAGATCTGCAGAGTTATGAAGCATCATATACAATTGGACAGTGTGCCAAGCAGGTTCTGCTCTCCAGAAATTCACATTCTAATTAGGGAATGACATTTAGGCAACCCCAAATGAATATGAGATATCTAGAGGAAATATAAGGTCATCTCAGAAAGGAAGGAGGCAGGGTGAGGGAAAAGGTCTCTATAGATGAGACTTGAGCTGGATCTTCAAGGAAGTCAGGGAAACTGGGAGTCAGAGGTGAAGAGAGAGGGCATTTTAAGCCTCAGTTTCCTTATTTGTAAAATTTGTAAAATAAATGATCTCTAAGGC
Source organism: Myrmecobius fasciatus (assembly GCA_023553655.1). Taxonomy (NCBI): domain Eukaryota; kingdom Metazoa; phylum Chordata; class Mammalia; order Dasyuromorphia; family Myrmecobiidae; genus Myrmecobius; species Myrmecobius fasciatus. Next base: position 160,257 of record JAJPUD010000998.1, on the reverse strand, counting down.
CCCTTTCATCTCTAAATTCTATCATGTAGGAATGTGTGCTTGATGCTGCAGATATTTTCTATAAAAGACATATAAAAGAGTCTACCACTGGTTAACTCTGAATGCCCTGCCTTTCTTAGGAACCTTGCTCTCCAGCATGGAGGTGGAGGGGTCGGTAGGGGGTGGGGTGAGGGGGGAATACTGAAAGAACAACAGCAAATATCTCTCAAAACAGTGATCTGAAACCAGCCAGAAACTTGGGAGAGGGCCCAGCAGTGCCTTTTGTTATTATTAAAATCATGAGATTGTGGGGCAGGGGGTGGAGAAGGGTGTCAGAGGGAGAGGAAGGTAGCCAGACAAGGTGAGGAGCAAGGGAGCCAAGAACTTTCTTGCCTGTCAGGAGCTGGGAGTCTGACAGCATCTGTCACTTGGAAATCATGTCTAATTGCCCTCTGGGTGCAAAGTGAGGTTGGGAAGCACTTAGGAAAGACAAGGGAGGGAGTTCAGCCTGTCTCTGTCTGCCCCTGTCATGCATAGATTCACTGTATTTGGGAGGCTGTGCTCAGTTTGTTGGGAAAATCATTAGCTAAGTGTTAGTGGGAGAGGTGGGACCAGTTACAGTAATAACTCCCCCTTTTTTTTCTGTGGAACTTTTAAGGTTTGTAAAGCACTTTCCTCATAGTGACCTTGTGAGGTAAGTAGGTCGCGGGTTATTATTCCCATTTTTATGGTGAATACAGGATCAGAGGGTATAAGTGACCTAGGTTTGAGAAGCTAAGAAGATTTGGAACTGAAATTTGAACCCAGATCTCCTGACCTCTGGTTTCTATTTGATTCTGTATCACAAAAGGCAATAGTCTTTTAAAAAAAAATCCCTGCCTAAAACTTTCTCCCTTCAAACAGTGGCCAAAATTTGATCATTTAAAATTAACTCCTCTGAAACAGAGCTGGAACCAGAAATTCTGGTCTGCCAGAACAAACTCCGTTGAGATGGGAAGAAGGCATCAAACCCTGGACAACAAGGCTGGGTGCTCCTCTTTCTGCTACTATGGGGTCATCCCTGGGGAAGTCTTTGCCAGGGAAAGGAGCAGGAATAAGCTTATTGGGTTGCTGAAGGTATAAATGTTATCATACTTTCAGGGGTTCCTAAATTTAAAAGCTCTGTTTGCCCTGTCTTGGTTACAACTCTACTTCAGTCAGTCAGTCTAATCAACCAGCAAGTATTTTGTTAAATTCTGGAGATTCAAAGACAGAAATCTAGTCTCTGCTCTGAAGAAATTTATATTCTGCTGGAGAGACAACATGTAAATAAAATAAGTGTATACAAAAAATGTATGTGTGCAACAATGATAAGTTTGGAAATATGTATACATATATTCGATTTGCCAATATTTTAACATAATTAACATGTAGTGGATATCCTGCCATCTAGGGGAGGGGTGGGGAGTTGGGGGGAAAAATTTGTAACAGAAAGCTATGTAAGGGTTATTGTTGAAGAATTACCCACACATATGTTATGCAAAAAAAATGTATGTGTGTGTATATATATATATATTTACAAGGTAATTTTTACATTCTCTAAAAGTCATTTTCTTTAAAATTACCTATTCCCCTGAAAGTTTGTGTCAGTGATAGGTCCCTATACTGGGAAGAGATGAAAAGATTTGGGGGATGGAAGGAACTATTTTTATAGATGAAGAAACTGAGGTGCTGGGGGGTAACAGGACTTAGCTAAGGTCACCCTCCACACACACCTTTGGCATAGGAAGTGAGTGCCAAAATTGGGTTTCAAAACCACTGCTCCTTTACCTATAATTCCTTTGCTTCTCTTTCAGTGCTGATATTCTGGGATCTGGGTTTCATGGATTTCAGTTTTCCCCATGAGTTAGATCTAGTAAAGGGGTTCCTCTGTTCTATTCCCTCTCTCTGAGATGGATGTCAGGTTCACAATGACATTTTCCAGACCTTTTCTAGCAATGACAATAATCCTTTGCACTTGTTAAGTGCTTTACAATTTACAAAGTGTATTCACTCAAAGGATCTCAAAGGCCAGGCCTGGCCAATGCCTTTTGCACAGGAGACTGCACCAGGGCTAAGCGCTCTAGTAATAATGAGACAGGAGCCTCCCACCCAAGGAGGGAGACAGGCCTGCAGCCATGGCCATGGAGCCAAGGGAAATGCTCAAGCTGCCAAACTTGGCTAAAGAACAGGGACTTCCCAGCAGCCAAATACTTCACCTTGGGCCAGTGGTTCATGGCAAAATATGAATGAGGCCCAAGGTAGAAGTTAATGAAGACTCCAAAGCTAACAGACTTCCTGTCCCTAGTAAAAGCCCCCAACTTAGCTTTCTAGGAGCACAAGAGTGAATGTATTATAAAGGGACAGGAACTCCAAGTTTGACCTCTCTCCAGAAATTCCTATACAGTATAATCCAGAAACCATCAAAAAAGAGATGAAGTTCTCCTGGAGTGATGATGACTTTTTAAAAATAGTATTTTATTTTTTCCCCAATTACATGTCAAGACAATTTTTAGCTTTCATTTTTTTTACAAGATTTTGAGTTCCAAATTTTCTCCTCCTTCCCTCTCCTCCCTTCTTCCTAAAATGTAAGGCAATTTGATATAGGTTATACATGTGTTGTCATGTAAAACATTTTTCTACATTAATTGCAGTTGTAGAAGAAGGAAATCAAAAGAAAAAACACAAAAAAGAATAAAGTGAAAAAGTATGTTTTATTCTGCAGTAAGAGTCCATCTGCAGATGTAGATGTAGATAGCTGAATCAATCATAGTTGATCATCACACAATGTTGCTGATGCTGTGTACAATGTTTCCCTGGTTCTGCTCCTTTCACTTGACATCAATTTGTATAAATCTTTCCAGCTTTTTCTGCAATCTGCCCTTTATTATTTCTAATTGCACAATAATATTGTTACATTCACATACCACAGCTTGTTCAGCCATTCCCCAGTTGATGGGCATGGCATGATGATAATTTGAGTAGCAAATTTATTTTGTTTTGTTTTGTTATTAATGTCTAAAACTTTTGTTGATGTTAACCTCCAATGTCTCTCATCATAGGGAGATGACAATGAATTCTCATTTTTTTTCAGAGAAACACAACCTCTGATATGAACACTAACTGGAAAAACTAACTGGAAAAAAATATATTTTAAAATTTTCAATAGTGTTTTATTTTCCAAATACTTGAAAAGATAGTTTTCAACATTTATTTTTATAAGATTTTGGGTTCCAAATTTTTCTCTCTCCCTTCCTTACCTCTCTTCCCCAAGACAGCAGATATTTTGGTATAGGTTAAATATATGTAATTCTTTTAAACATATTTCCATATTTGCCATGTTATGCAAGAAAAATCAGACTAAAGGGGAAAAAACCACAAGAAAGAAAAAACAAACAAAAAGTGCAAATACTGTGCATAATTAATCTCCACAGTTCTCTCTCTGGATATGGATGGCATTTTTCATTCCAAAGACTAAGTAATGACTTAGTAATTGACTTTCTTTGATACGATGCCCTGGGGAGACTATATCTATAATATCATATTTAGTTCAGAGAATCACATTTTATGAAGAACAGTGATAAGCTGGGATGTCCAGAAAAGGGTAACCAGAGTGGTAAGAAGCCTCTAGATGCCGTATGAGAACTGGCTAAGAAAATTATGAATGACAGCAACAACAATAATACTATATGATGATCAATTCTGATGGACATGGCTCTCTTCAACAATGAAATGTTTCAAACCACTTCCAATTGTTCACTGAAGAAAGCCATATACACCCAGAGAGAGGGATGTGAAATGTGGACCACAACATAACATTTTCATGCTCTCGATTGATGTTTGCTTGCATTGTGTTTCCTTTATCTGATTTTTCTTTCTTGTAGATACGATTTTTCTTGCACAACAATGATGTGTGGAAATAGGTATACATATATTCGATTTGTCAAGTATTTTAACATAATTAACATGTAATGGATATCCTGCCATCTAGGGGAGGGGTAGGGAGTAGGGAGGAAAAATTGTAATAGAAAGCTTTGTAAGGGTTAATGTTGAAGAATTACCCATACATATGTTTTGCAAATAAAAAAAAAGGAATATAGTTTTAGAACTTGAAGAGTCCTTAGAATCTGTCAAACTCAACCCTTTCATTTTACAGATGAAGAAAAAAAGGTTATATATGATTTATCTACTTGTCCAAGGTTGTGCAGCTATTAAATGTCAGAGGAAAGATTTGAATCTACTTCTTTCTGACTTCCAGTTCACCATCACATAAACTACAATATATTGTATGATAATTAGCAATAAGATAACTAGTAATGATATAAAGATTATGATGAGAGAAATAAACCTCTTGGACTCAGAAAAAAAAGAAAATTATGAATGCTTAGTTTAGACTAAAGAAGAGAACATCATAACTGTCTTCAAGCATATGAAGAACCATTATTGAGGAACAGGGATAAAACTTAGTCTTCTTAGGTCTAGAGGACAGAATTAGAAATAACAGGTAGAAGCTGTGATGAGGCAGCTTAATTTCTGAATAATTGGAACTACTCCAGAGTTGAATGGACTGCCTTAAAAAGTAGTGGATCTTTCCACTGAGGTCTTCATACTGCAGCACACATATGATAAAATATGATATTATTTTGCTACTGATTGGACTGGATGATCTTTGAGATGTCTTCCAGCTTTGAAATTTTGGGAATCCTTTACTTGGTTGTCCTAGGACCAGTTAGCTTGAGTGGCTACTTCTTCAAGGTTTGGCTGCCAGAGGATGAATTGTTTTGGGCCTCAGTAATTCACAGAGAAACATCATGGAAGGTATGGAGCTGATTTTATCTATATCCATAGAAGACACACGCATGGTGATGGAATTCTGACTAATTGCTAGTTGTCCAGAAATCTCTGCCTCCTTCCCTGCTCACTGCTCTTATTAAGTATGAGAGAATTTGGTTCTGATGAATGAAAGGCAATCATATGTGGCTTCCTGGTGGGGGAGGGAAAGGAGAAAGGAGCCACATAATATAGATTGTCCATTAAGACACACAGAAAAGCCAAATTTTAAAAGGAATCAGATAGATTATACTTTAGATTAGGAAGGAACCTTAGAGTCCATCTAGTCCAGCTAGGAAAAGGGGTTTGCTCAAGGTCACACACAGAGGCAGAATTTAACTAGATCATTGAATTCCATCATGCCATATTGCCTTCACAAGGAAGAATTTAACTAATATTTATTCACTGCTTTGTCATGCATCCTCTCATTACATCCTAACAATGTTTTTGCAATAGTGCGATTATTTTGGTTCCCATTTTAAAGAGGAATATTCTTGAGATCCAGGAAGGTCAAGGGACAATTATTACTTAGCCATAGTCTCCTTCAAGTCCAAATCAAGTGGTCTTTCAAGTATTCTAGGCTGTAAGGGAACTTAGAATCTAGTGATCTCCTCATTTTATAGACATGATCATGCAACTCCTTAAGGTCAGAGGTTATGTATAATGTATTGGGCATTATACTGGACTTTGGATCAGCACAGATCTGAGTTCAAATTCTATTTCTGATGCTTCAAAGCTTGGTGAGTGCTTAATCACTTTATATCTGAAGCAATTGGACCTGATGTTAAGAAGTTGTTATTATTCAGTGGTGACCCCATGGATCATAGTGTCCATGGAGTTTTCTTGGAAAAGACACTGGAGTGGTTTTCCATTTGCTTCTCCAGTGGATTAAGGTGAACAGAAGTGAAGTGACTAAGCAAAGGACACACAACTAGTAGAGTGTCTGAGGTTGGATTTGAACCCATCTTCTTGACTTCAAGTCTAGTACTCTGTCAACTGAGCCACTTATCTGTCTCCTAGATGTCAAAAAGACCTGGCTTCCAATTCTGCCTCAGAAACCTCCTAGCTGTATGACCCCACTGGGAAAGTCACAACCATTATCTGCCTCAGTTTTCTTATCTTTAATGGGGATAATAATAATAATACCTACTTCCCAGGGTTGTTGTAAGAATCAAATGAGATCATATTCGTAAAGCATTTTGCATACTTTAGAGCAAAGCACAAAATAAATGCTATGTTATAGCATTTATAAATAATTTATTATTAGTTATAACTATTACCTCAGTTTCCTTATCTGCAAAATGGAGGTTACAATTGTAATATTTATTTCACATGGTTGTTGCAAGGAGCAAATGAGATAATATCTATAAAAGTCTTTGCAAATCTTAGTGTAAAAAGCTATATTATAACTATTACCTCAGTTTCCTTATCTGCAAATGGAGGTAATAATTGTAGTATTTATTTCACAGAGGTGTTGCAAGAAACAAGTGAGATATCTGTAAAAATCTTTGAAAATCTTAGAATTCTATATAAACACAAGCAATTATCATTTAACCATACTCTCTCAATTCCAAGTCAAGTGGTCTTTCTAGTATGCTAGTCTGTAAGGGAACTTAGAAATCTTCTAATCTTCTCCTCATTTTATAGAGGTGGAAACCAAGGCCCAGGGATATGCACTGAATCTCCCAAAGTCACGCATGGAGTAGAATCTGGATTTGAACCTGGGTCTAAATCCAGCAGTCCTACCAAGTCTGTTCTTTCAGGATATCTCTCTATTACCTAGGACTGCCTCTGGACCAATTAACATCCCCAGTACATGTCATTGTTTTATGGTTATAAAAATCCTTCACAGAATGGAACAAGAGGGTGTTGTAAGAAATGATCAGTGGGATGGATACAGAGAAGGCTTGCAAGAGCTACAACAACTGATTCAACAACAAGTGGAACCAGAAAAAAAAAAAAAAAAACAATGACTACAACAGTGGAAATGGAAAGGACAGCAGAGCTGGTTGGGGTCTTAAAATTCAGAATGTTGGACCTAGGAAGGAACTTAGAACATAGGACACAGAACATCAAAGCTAGAAGGACATTACAACACAGAACATCAGAGCTGGGAGGGCACTTAGAAAACAGAATGTCAGAACTGGTTGGGCTTTAGAATTGAGAAAGCTGGACTTAGGAGGAGCTTAGAACACAGAACACAGAATATCAAAACTGGAAAGCACATTAGAACACAGAATATAAGAGCTGGGAAGGGTCTTAGAACACAGCACATAAGAATTGGGAAGGAGCTTAGAACACAGAATGTTGGAGCTGAAGGAGCTTTGTCAGTCAATAAAATAGCCAAATGATGAGTATTTATTAAATGCCTACTCTGTGCCAGGCACTGTGCTAAGTACTAGGGATACAAAGAACGGCAAAAGACAATCCCTGCTATTAAAGATCTTATTGTCTAATGGGAAACATGAAACATAAAATGTCTGGGACCTTACCAGGGACCTTACAGATCATCTAGTACAGAGGAGGAAACTGAGGCCCACAGAGAGAACCTGGTATAGAGTCACACAGTGATTGCTGAAATCCAGATTTCTGAATGTTCTAGCTAGGATTCTTTCCATGATAGCAAACTGATTCCATGGTAGGATGTTGGTCAGCCTCATGTGAGATAACTCTGATCTTTCTAGGGCTCCCAAACACCCTCAGTAGCCAAGTTTAGACTGACACCTCTCCCTTCCAATTTCCTGACTCCCATTCCCCACTGCACCAATTGGAACTGGCAGTTACTTTTTTTTAGAGCTAGAACAAAATGAAAAAAAGGAGAGAAACAAATATGGGAAAGATTGCATTCCTGGCATTTCAACACTGGGTGACACGTTTTACATCACGCTAATGTTTTTGTTATGTCAGCAGAACCTAAGCACATTAGGTTGGTGATGCTGATGGTGCTCCAGATTGGCCTGAGATCTTGCTGACAGCCCTGCCTGAGGTGTGAATTCTTAAGGAAGTTAAGGAGAGACTTCAGCAGCCTTAGGAGTTTACAGGCTCTTCCCATCCTTTGGAAGAAACCTGGGACCTTTTTTGTGCCTCTCTCAGCCAATATGACTCTGGGTACAGTCTAAGTGATAGGGATATCATTCTGGACACATCTGCCTGTTTTCTCCTGCTTTGGACCACCTCTTCAGAGAGAAAAAAGATGAGATTTGCTCTTAGTCCCAAAGGGCTGAGCTGGGACCAATGGAAGGATTGTTTGGTAGATAGAGTTCTGTTTTGTATAATAAGGTTTGCAAAGCATTTACACATTATCTCATGTGATCCTCACAAGAATTGTGCAAGATTAGGTGTTATTATTATACTCACTAACAGATGAGGAAGCTGAGTCTCAGAGAGGTTAAGTATCTTGGAGCTGTGAAGAACATCCGTGTAAGAATAATGACAGAAGGATGGAAAAAGTTATGTCTAGGGAGAGTGAATTTTGTGGAAGTTTAAGTGAAAGCTGAATGACCATTTATGAAGCATACAAAAAAAAGATTGGAGTATCTGGTACAGACACAACAACAACAAAATTAGGTGATGATCAATTATGATAGACTTGGCTCTTTTCAACAATATGGTGATTCAGGTCGATTCCAATAGACTTGTGATTGGAGAAAGCCATTTGCATCCAGAGAGGACTATGGAGACTAAATGGGGATCACACTTTTTTGTTTACTCGTTTTTTCTCTATTTTTTCCTTTTTGATCTTATTTTTCTTGTGCATCTTGATAAATGTGGAAATATGTTTAGAAAATTTGTACATGTTTAATCTCTGTTGGATTACTTGCTGTTTAGGGGAGGGAAAGGAAGGGAAGGAGGAATAAAAATAGGGAACACAAGGTTTTGCAAGGGTAAATGCTGAAAAATAAAAATCTTTTTTTTTTTTCTTTCGCTTTTTGCTGAGGCAATTGGGGTTAAGTGACTTGCCCAGGGTCACACAGCTAGGGAATGTTAAGTGTCTGAGACCAGATTTGAACTCAGGTCCTCCTGACTTCAGGACTGGTGCTCTATCCACTGCGCCACCTAGCTGCCCCAAAATAAAAATCTTTTATAAAAAAATATCAGGTACAGATTAGATTAGGTGAGGGGGGTGTCATGCTATAATGACACTGACTTTAGAATTAGAAGACCTGGGTCTAAAGTCCACTTTAGGTAAGTCACACAGATAAGCAGTTATCTCTCTCAGCCTCAGTTTCCTCATCTATAAAATGAAGGAGTTGGTATAGATGGACCTTTGAAATCCCATTCAGGTCTGGGTTGTGATCTATTTCCTTCTATATTCCCTCCAATTTTGTATATTTCCTCAGAGATTAGCAGTGCCTATGGATTCCCCTTCCAGTCTTGCTTTCCTTTAAATGTATCCATACTCTTCCCAAGCAAACTGAGCATTTTAACCTGGGGATTATTTGAAGGCATGATGTCATCATCTAACTGGACTACATTTTTTTCAGCCTATTGAACCAGTTTTGAGGACTGAACTTGGAGGGGAGAGTGAGGCTGACAACTTTCAGAGTTCTGCCTCACTTAAATTCAATTCACAAGCAATCAAGACATCACTCTTATAATGTCATTGATCCTCTGAGAAGAAAGGACAAAAACAATTGCCTTTATCTTCTTGAATTTGTTTTCTCATCTATGAAATGGGGGTAATGATTTTCATATATTACCTGGGATGCTGTAAGGAAAATGTTTTATAAATTGTAAAGGACTATAGAATTGTGAGCTATTACTTCTCTTCATAGAACCTATACTTTAACCACACAATACACAATTTACTGAAGTTTGAACCAATCCAATACTTTCTAATGCTTTTGTACCTCATCTCCTGGGTACAACTGGGTGCTTGGTCTGGATACCTCCTCCATAAAGCCTTCCCTGATCTTTCCAATCTGTCTTCCATCTCAGATCTTATAGAAGATTTCATATTTATTCTATGCAATTTCAAATTCTATTATGTATTGCTGCTATTTTTGTATATGTGACTGGTTTCCTCTGCTAGGCTATAAATTTCTAGAGAGCAAAAATTATATCTAACTAATTTTTGGATCTTTCTCAGTGCCAAGGTCAAGACCTCATACAAGAGGAATTTGGTACATGGAAAGATCACTGGCTAATGAGTCAGAAAACCTGGAATCAAATCCTTCTTTTGCTGCTTACTATGTGATTTTGCACAAGTCCTTTCCCTTCCCTGTGTCTCAGGTTCCTTACCCTGTAAAAGGGGATGGGAGTTGGATTAGATAGTCTTCAATGTCTCTTCCAGCTTTAGAGCTATGATCCTATGAATTCATTTCATTTACTCTTGAATGCTGTGAATGAGTGAATGGGTTTTTTTTTTGAAGATTTTTTTTCAAAACATATGCATGGATAATTTTTCAACATTGACCTTTGAAAAACCTTGTGTTCCAAATCTTTCCCCCTTCCCCTATCCCCTCCCCAAATGGCAAATAATCAAATATATGTTAAACATGTGCAATTCTTACATATATATATATACATATATATATATGTGCAATTTCTGCAAAATCAGATCAAAAAGGAATAAAAATGAGAAAGAAAACAAAATGCAAGCAAACAACAACAAAAAGAGTGAAAATACTATGTTGTGGTTCACATTCAGTTCCCACAGTCCTCTTTCTGGGTGTAGATGGCTCTCTTCATCACAAGATCATTGGAATTGGCTTCAGTCATCTGAATGAGTGAATGTTGAATGCTGAATGAGTGAATATGTAACTATGGTCTAGAGAGATTCTCTCAACTCCAACTCCAACTGGCTGGTTGAATTCCCAAAACAAGGTTGCTATATCTCTCCTCACAGCCCAAGGATAGCCTTGAGGAGTTGAAGGGTGTATTTCTAGTACTAAAACTATTAACTCTCGTTTTCTTCCCATGATTATGGGTGAATATAAATTAGTAAGTGAGATTTGATTCACTTTTAGAAACAGGTATTTTTTTATTAATACTTTTTATTTGCAAAACATATGTATGGGTAATTCCTAAACATTAACCCTTATAAAGCTTTCTGTTACAAATTTTTCCCCCCTACTCCCCACCCCTCCCCTAGATGGCAGGATATCCACTACATGATAATTATGTTAAAATACTTAAGAAATCGAATATATGTATAGTTATTTCCACACATCATTTTTTGTGCAGGAGAAATCATATCTACAAGAAAGAATAATCCGATAAAGGAAATACAATGTAAGCAAACCTCAATAAGAACATGAAAATGTTATGTTGTGGTCCACATTTCACATCCCTCTCTCTGGGTGTATATGGCTTTCTTCACCGAACAATTGGAACTGGTTTGAAGCATTTCATTGTTAAAGAGAGTCATGTCCATTAGAACTGATCCTCATATAGTATTGTTGTTGCCGTGAATAATGATCTCCTGGTTCTGCTCACTTCACTCAGCATCAGTTCATGCAAGTCTCTCCAGGCCTCTCTGAAATTGTCCTGCTGGTCATAGAAACAGGTATTTATGATGATAAATCACCAGTGAGTTGGTACATTGTACCCCACAACAACTCCACAAAAGTTTTTGAAGTACTGTTCTGCAAATATATGCAGAGTCCTGGGAAGAGTAAGCATAAGATTAAAGCACGGCAAAGGGGGGGGGATTGTAAAAATCAAATTAACAAACATTTACTGAGCACTTACTCTGTGCTAGGAACTCTGCTAAACACTGGAAGTCTTTTTACTGGAGTCCTTGAAATATTCCTCTTAAATATGGTGTAGCTTTTTTGCTAGATTCTTTGCAGAGTGTTGATTCTACTTTTTTCATTGGCTCCTGATGCAGATAGTATTATTAGTTATTTCTTTCTCAGGGATACTGCTACTATGCTGGTTAAAAAGTAGTCCAAATCCTCCAGTCCTCTGAAGTTTATAAGGTCTTCCAGTCAAAAGACCGGTGATGTCACTGAAATGTCCTCCTATCCCTAAAATGATTCTTTCAGGGGTCATAGCTAAAGCTTTCTACCACTGAACTCTCAGATATTATAATTATTTGGTTCTCACCTAGCTCCTTGTTTCTATACAGCCTCCACAAGGTTTGACTAACTCCTTTAATCAATCCAACAGTTTACTATGGCACCTAATGGAAATGAGGAGATATCCAGGCTTCATTCATAATTATGAAGAACAGAGATATATTCTTATTTGATAAATTCATCAGGACCTAGCTTCTTGTTGTTTACTTTAATGAGGTAAAGATAATTGTCTAGGTTTATCCTGCCCATTACAAATGAATGAATAGGTGATCCAAAAGTATAATGCAAGTGCTAGAAATTTGGGGCATTAGAGGAGACCATGGAGAAACAGCATGGTGTAGTAGATAAAGATCTAGTCTTGGAGTGAGCAACATCTGGTTTCAACACACACTGGCTGTAGGATCTTGGGCAAGTCACTTAATCTCTTAAGACAATTCTCAGACTATACATTGTAGAGGAAGAGTTTAATTGTATTGGTAAAGAGAGTTTCCTCACTTAGATATTTTCTATACCAATGAAATCACAGGCTGTGATCCTATTCTTATTCCTGTGGTAGACCATGGGTAGACCTCTCATTTCATGTGCTTTCCCTCTGTTAATTATTTCTTCTTTATCATGTATTTAGCTTGTTTGTATATATTTGTTTGTATGTTGTTTTTCTTGTTGGACTAGAGAAGCTTCTTGAGGGCAGGAACTGTCTTTTGCTTCTTTTTATATCCCCAGTGCTTAGCAGAGTGCCTGGCATACAGTAGGTGATTAATAAATGTTTATTAATTGGGGAATGGAAGATACCTTTGAGTGCCTCACAAAGAAAAACAACTTCCTGCTCTACTCATTTGCAAGGTGGGTTCTTATGATCTGATTTCATTGATTTATACATTCTCCATGATGGATAAGAACTCAGAGTTCAAATCTAATGTGAAACTGAGCAACTTGAACAACTCCCTACTTAAAAATAACAACAAAAATAACTATCATTTATATGCTTTTTAAGTTTTTCAAGGCATTTTATAAATATGTCATTTGATCATCACAACAGTCCTGGGAGATAAGTGCTATTGTTATTCCCATTTTATAGATCAGGAAACTAAGGCCAGGAGGTTGAATGACTTGCTCAGTGTCACTTAGTATCTGAAGCTGGATCTGAACTCCTGACACCAGGCTCAACATTTTATCCACTAAGCTATTTCAACATCCTTAAGAACTCATCATTCACTAGATACCATCAGTTGGGGAATGACTGAATAAGTGGTGATATATGAAAATAATGGAATATTATAAAAAATGAACAAGCTGATTTTAGAAAGGCCTGAAAGGATTTATACAAACTGATGCTGAGAGAAACAAATAGAACCAGGAATACGTTGTACACAGTAACAAAAGATTGTGTGATGATCAACTATGAAAGACTTGGTTCTTCTCAGCAATTCAGTGATCCAAGGCAATCCCAATAAATTTTGGATGGAAAACACCATCTGCATCCAGAGAGAAAACTATGGACATTGAATGTAAATCAACATATTCTACATTCACTTCCCCCCACCCTTTTTCTTTTTCTTTTTTTTTCTCTCATGGTTTTTCCCTTTTGTTCTGATTTTTCTCTCCCAACGTGATTCATAAGGAAATGTGCTTTTAAAAAAATGAAAAAAGAAAGAATAAAAGAAATCATCACTCAGGGCGGGGGACAGCTAGATGTTACAGTGGATAGAGCACTGGCCCTGGAGATAGGAGGACTCGAGTAAAAATATGACTTCAGACACTTGATGCTTCCTATCTGTGTGACCTTGGGCAAATCACTTAACCCCAACTGCCTTGCCAAAAAAAAAAAGTCATCCTCAGTCTCTGTTAAAAAGCTTCTAGTATTAGCGAAGGCTCTGAGTTCATCATTGCCCTTCATAAAATATAGAGCCTCTTTCTGGCTCTATATTCATCCTCATACAGATGAAGTCTGTCCAAAACTATAGGATGACATCTCAGCATTGGGGTACAAGGGACCCTAGAGATCATGAAATGGATGACCCCAAGAAGGTCACTGAAGAGAAGAGACCTCTGGGAAGCCCATCCTCCTTGCCTTGGCCCCAGATACCAGTCCTTGGATCTGGGCACCAGATGTGGGAGACCCTAGTGGAAGAAGGGAGCTCTGGAGAAGGTGCTGACAGCAGGAATGTGGTCTCCCCAGTTCAGTTGGAAGGAACCCAGGGCCGCCTGGGTGACTAGGGTCTTCCTTCTCAATAACTTTGGGTTTGGGTTTTTTTTCAACAATAACCAAACGTTATGAAGTGGCAATGGGCAGAAGTGACAAATTTTGGTGTAGTGAATAAATCACTGTCCTAGAAATACCAGACACTGGGGTATTAGGTTCTAACTTGCCATAGACTTGCCATGTGATTTTGTACGTAGCTCTCTCTGTTTTTATTTCCTCAAAGGTTTTCATCAAGCCAGGTAATCATCCTAGATCAAGGTTAGGTTTCCTATCTCTGATGACAGGGGATAGGATCAAAGAATAGAATATGTTAAGGGTTTATATCTCAAATGTTCCCCAGGAAAAGCTTCCTCTGCAGATGGCCATGCATCAAAGTCAAGGCAACATCCAGCAGTAGGCTAAGTCAGTGCTCAACTTGCTATCTATGTCCCAGGACACTATGAATCCAATCTTGGGGTGGAGGAAAAAGAGATTTAGGCCTACCCCCAATTTCTGATGTATGATCTTGGGTAAGCCATTTCCCTTTTCTTAGTCTCAGTTTCATGTATGAATGAGGGTGTTAGAACTGGTCATCCTTTTCAAATATGACATTCTTTGAGTCCTACCTTAGGTAAGGCAGTAGAGCTTGGTAGAAATTTTACTGTAATTTTGCTACTTATTGGATTTTACTTTGATCAGAGCTTTGGTCCTTTAATGTATATCTCAAGGGAGTTCTGATCCTTCTACACAGTATTCTGATTACAGATTTAGGAGCATCTGCAAAGTTGAAGGGATACAGATGAAATCCTTCAAGTTTTTTTTTATTAAATCCAAATTTTGAATGGAATTTCAGAGTTGGAAAGACCCATTTGGTCCATATTCTAATCTTCTACTATCCCTTCCTTTCCATTCTCCCTCCACTTTACTTTACAGACAGGGAAATTGAGGCCTAGATAGAAGGAGTTAACTTGCTCATATTCATGCACAGAGTGGCTAAACTAGGGCTTAAACTCAGGGCCATTAGTTCTGTGCAACTGGCTTGGATAAAAGGAGAAGAAGGCATTAATGTTACAGACTAGAATTAGCAAATAAAATTAACTTGGGTTTAATTTCCTCTCTTTCCACCCTCCAGTTTCTAACACCATCAGCAAACTATACCCTTGTAATTCCTTCCATGGTTATAGCCTCAGCCTGGCCATGGTGCCCTCAGTGTGAGACTTTAAACTTGGGCAAATGATTTCTTCTCTCTGAGTCTCAGTTTCCCTACATATAAAATTCAGGTAAGTTCTAAGATCTCTTTCATTTGGGACATTCCATGCTTCTAATAACTGGATTTCAATTGGATAAAAATATGGAGTCCTTTTTCTTCCAATGTGATTTACTCTGGGCTGTCTCCTGCTGGGGATAACCTTTACCCAGAGCCACTGAGATGGGGACTGGAGTGAGCAGGGACAGGATAGCTCCTTATTTTTAGGATAGCACCTCCCTTTCAATACTTCTATTGCTTTATGACTACCAAGTGCTTTCACACTAACATTTCATGTTTGATCCTCACGAGAGCTCTGGAAGGTAGAGAGGGGCACTTTACAGATAGGGAAACTGAGGCTCAGGAAGTGAGGTGATTATCTTCCTCAAGTCACATTAGCATCTGTCACATCTAGTTTCATATTGTAGTTATTAATATATAATAAGCTGCTGTGTGGTTATGGGAAGAGGAAAGTTGTTGTCAGTCTCTGAAGAATTAAAAATGAATATCGCTCAGAGGGCAGTGGAGAGGCCTTCTCTTGGTGATAGTGAGGAATGAGGAATGAACTCAAAGGACCTCCTCCATGAAATGGATGATTGAGAAAGATGAGCTATCATAAGCCAAGAGGGATGGATAGGTATTCGGCTTCCCATGAGCTTCCCTAGTATCCTTGCCTTCATTTTCCTCTCAAAATTGTCCATAACTCTCAAACCCTGCTCTGAGCTGGGTACCTTCATCTCCCTCTTCCCAACTTTTCAGCTCCCTTTTATGTATTTATAATGGAAGCTTCTTGAGGTTAGGGATTGTCTTTTTTTTTACTGTATTTGTAACCCCAGTACTTAGCACAATTAGTAGACCTGTCTTATTTTACCAATTGGTCTATAACCTTCATGAGGGAGTGAACTGAGCTTCCTTCATCTTTCTATTTTCCTCCCTAACCCCAATGCCCATCACAGAGTTCTGCATACTCAGCTATTTAAAAAAAATAATTCTTAAGCATTGAAGTAAGTTGATCAAACTGGGATCTTGAGACCCTCACTTAGCACCTGATGAAATGGATCATCTACCTGAGAGGAAATAGGGACCTACTCTTCCTGATGGGTTTTCGTGGGATCAGGGCATGAGAGACTGGAAGGACCTTAGGGATCAGTCATCTGACCCAGATTTCTTATTTTACTAATGGATCAAATGAGGGGCTTAGCCCAGTGCCTGGCACACAACAGATGATTAGTATTATTGACTTGACTGGAATTGATTGGAAACTTAGAGATATGAAGAAACTAGCTATAGATAACAAATATAGGTAATGAATGATCTTATAATTCTAAGTGGCAGAGCTGCGACTTGAACTGAGGTCCTTTGCCTCCAAATCCAAGGTGTTCTTTGTCTTTTTCCATTAGAATATAAACTTTGGAGAGCAGGAAGTGTCTTGTTTGCTTGTATTCATATCAACAGCATTTTGTATAGTGTCTGGCATATAGTAAGCTCTTTGTTGTTTAGTCATTCCAGTCATGACCAACTCTTGATGATCCACTTGGGGTATTCTTTGCAAAGATGCTGATATGGTTTGCCATTTTCTTCTCCAGCTTATTTTAACTGATGCAACATGAGGAAACTGAGACAACAGGAATGAATGACTTGCTCAGTATCATACAGCCAGTAAGTAAGGCTACATTTGAATTCAGGTCTTCTCAACTCCAGACCCAGTGCTTTAAATACTGGGACACCTAGCTGCCCCAGTAAGTGTTTAGTAAATATTTTTTCATTCATTCATTCATTCAGTCATTCATTCTCTCCTTTGCATCACACTACAATTTCTCCATCCCCTCTGTTTTAAGGCTATGTCTTTTCTATGGAGGCTGATTATCTTGCTATCAGCAGCTCAGACCCTGGCTCATGACCAGACAGTGCTAACTCTTATTGGTATTGCTGTTGGCACATGCTGAGCTTCCATAAACTTTATATACCCCACCACTGGACTTAATTCATTTCTTATGGCAGCAACTCCCCACAAGGGGCTGGAAGCAGTTCCTTGACTGGGAGCAGACATTCCAGGCTGAACTCCTCTCTGCTCCATCTGTAAAACAGGATGGTTTCGACTTTATAAGAAGCAGCAGCTCTTTCTCTCTCTGTTTCTCTGCCTCTTTCTCTGTCTGTCTGTCTCTGTCTTTCTCTCTCTCTCTGTTTCTCTGTCTCTGTGTCTCTGTTTCTTTCTTGTTCTTATTATCCACTTAGGCACAGGAGAAGCAGGCAAAGGATCAGCTCAAGAAATTAAAGATGTTCCTAACTATAAAGAGGCACCTTACACAAATCTAGAGGTTTGTTGTAGGGTTTAAACATCCTATCTTCAAGAAGACTAATTCTCTCTCCATGATTGGGCAGACTTCTAAAAATTGTCCTACTGACACATTCTTCTGGGGGAAGTGGGAAGGAAGGATAGGGAGGAATTTATTAAGTTTGGAAAGGTTTGTTCACTAGGGAATCTCCTCCTCCCTCTCCATTGCCTATCACAAATGATTGACAGCCTTTGTCAGGCCTCAGGATTATGGGGATCAGTGGAGATCATCTCATTACTTTCATTAACCCCTGAGCTGACTTTATTCCTTTTCTGTTTTGGACAGGCTCACTTGAATGTTGATGGCCACAGCCTAGGGCTGGGAAAATCAAAACTGCCATGTCATAAACCCTCACTAATACCCCAGTGCAGTTTTAACAAAATAGGGACCTTCAAACAAGCCCTAGGAATGATCTTTCAGTTAAGCTCTGAAGCTTCTTTGGCTTTTTCCAGTTTTACTTAGTCAATGAAATTAAGGTTATTTAATGTAGCAGAATATATCCATGAATTCTCTTTTTCCAGCCCATATGCCCAATATTTAGATACCATTTTGAACCCAAAGCTCTATCAGATATTTTGATGTTTGCTCTCTCTGAGGGTGGGACTGGATCTAAGTGAGACATTCACTATTCCTCAAATTATACCCCACCCCAAAATCCTGTATCTTCCCAAATCTCACCAATACCATTTATAATTTATATGACCTTTCTGGGACTTAGAGCCATTTCTGGACCATGTTTTTCCTGTACTTTAGCTATCACCTTTATCCTCCTCATCAGCCTTCTACTTTGAACTCTGCCTCTGGGATGCTGGGTTCTCTGATAGATGAACTTTGGTTTTATCTCAGGGGTTCTTAAACTTTTTCCACTCACAATCCCTTTTTGCCCAAAAAGTTTTTACATGACGTTGGGAATACAAGAATATAAAATAGGTATACAAATCAAGCATTTACCGACAATAAATCATGATTTCATAGCCCCCATATTCAGTTCTAAGGCCCCATATGGGGGTTTGAGTTTAAGAAGCTGGTCCTTATCTTACCTGGAATCATGGCACTGCTCCCCTGACTCACTCTTTGCCTTCCTCCTTCTAGCTCCCCTTACACACCATTTTCAGTCAGGAAAATGTAAGCTCCTTGAGGGCAAGGACTGTCTTGCATATTTGTATTTATAACCCCAGCACTTTAGCATTGGGCCAGGAATATAGTAAGCACTTAGTAAATGTGTCACCATTTATCCTTCATCTGTAAAATGAGGTAGCGGGATTCTACAATCTTAAATATTTCTTTTAGATATAAATCGAGGATTCTATGAAAGATAAGGCCAAAGAAGGGTGAGAACATAGGGAAAAACAGCAACATAGGGAAAAAAATAGGGAGCTATTTTAAGATGTTGAGTGGCCACCTCCAAATGAGTAGGATTTGGGGGTATCAGAGGAGTCTCCCTGCCATGATCCCCTGCCTTCAGCATTGTACAACACAAAGATCAAGTCAAGAAACCTGAGCTCCAGAGAGTCTAGAACTTCCACTGACTCTGTGTGACCTTGAGAACAGCATCTTTCTGGTCACTAATTTCCCTGTTGTTTAAGTAAATGTTTTGGACTGAAAGGTCTCTAAGTTCCCTTGCAGTTCTAATGTTCTATCTTCTGCTTTCCTGGATCCCTTCTGGTTCTGAAATTCTGTATCTTATATTTCATGATAACTACTTGGTTAGATGGTCTTGAGGCACTGGAGTCAGACAATTATTGTTCAGTTGTTTTCAGCCATGTCTGACTATGATCCCATTTGGGATTTTCTTGGCAAAGATGCTGGAGCAGTTTGTCATTCCTTCTCCAAGGTAGGTAGCACCTACCTCTGAGGATTGTTATGAAGATCAAATGAGATGCAACTCATAATACTTAGTACAAGCCTGGAACATAGTGGGCTCTACATAAATGCTTATTCTTTTCCTCTTCCCTATACAGTAAAGCAGTGAGGGCTCAGGGTAAAAAGAGAAAAGGAAAAGCCAAAGAAGACTTCATAGGAGAGTGAGCCCTCTCCATTCCAGACAATGGTTCACTAGCAGCTTTCCTACTTCTTCGGTAGCAGCCTCCATCTTCTCAGTCCTCACTCCAGGAAGGGGACCCCTCCACCATGATATAGGCATTTATGTAACCTTACAAAGCAGATCCATTTTTTAAATTCCTTAAGAGTTAATTCTAAATCTGGATCCTAATCCCTTTCAGAGGTTCATTCTTCCCACATCTGACAGTTCCCATCCCTTTCTCCCTCCTTGATAATCCTGTTCCAGGAGCCTGATGATTATGGGATGTGGTGTGAGGTGACTTTTTTAACTGCTTTCAGTCTCTTCTAATTGGATGTCACCACAGTTCCATTGGAATGAAATTGTAACCAGGTTGGCCACCTTTGCTTGGATAAATAAATTCAGTCAAGAGAAGGAGAGGGACCACCTCATGTCTGTGGTGGCTGTAGACTCCAGATGAGTTGCTCAGAAGGATGGGGTATTTTGGTTAGAAAAGGGCCTTGTAGAGCTCTTAAACCAAAGACCACTGGCTTTCCCATAGTCCTCACTCCCTGGAAAGAAAAAAGGCAATATTTCTATCTTTAACCATGAGTCTTTTGCTTTGTCTAGGAGAAAAGCATTGATTTGAGGGTCAAGGGACCTGAGTTCTAATTCCATCTGCTACTTACTAGCAGTGGATCTTGAGTAAGTCATATATCCCCTCTCTGGACCAAAGTTTCCTCATCTGTAAAATGAATTGGTCCAGATTGCCTCTCAAATGTCTTCTAAATTCTCAGATTCTGTCTCTCTTCTCCTGAACTGTATTGCTGAGTCTTTTCTCTCTCTGAGTTACCCAGTGCCTAATTCTATAGGCAGTTAATGAGGGACAGGAGACCCGGTAACATCTGGAGTTGATTAGGTGGGTATTAGCTGTTCGTGGGGATGTTTTGACTGGACTCTTCAATAGGATTTCTTGTACTTTATCAGTGTTTATTTTCCAATAAAGACTCAGACTTTAAATCAAGATTGCTGCCCTTGCCTCTTCTAAGCTGGAGGGAAGCATGAAAAACCTTTTTCCCCCAACCCCTGGGGTCAGGACCTGTCAGTAGTGACAGAGGAGCATTTGGGACACTGAGTCGCAGGAAGCTGGAGAAGCCTAGTTCATCAAATTCAGTCCCCTTATTTTGCAAATGAAGCCTGGAGAAATTATTTCTCCAAGATCGCATTAATAATAAGTACAGGGGCTGCTAGGTCATGCAGTGGATAGAGCACCAGCCCTGAAGTCAGGAGGACCTGAGTTCAAATCTGGTCTCAGACACTTCCTAGCTTTGTGACCCTGGGCAAGTCACTTAACCCCAATTGCCTCAGCAAAAAGCAAAAAAAAAAAAAAAAAAAAAAAAAGAAAGAAAAGAAATGTGGGTTCAAATCAATGTCTATGTGACCTTGACATTTTTCGTCTATAAAATGAAAGAATTTTCTAAATTATCTTGAAGATAAAAATCCTAGGGTCATGACACCCTCACTTTTATTCCACCCCACCCCTTGTTCCCTCTTCGAAATATCCTGACAGATTAACCTACCTGTGTTAATGTGGTCTTACCTGGCCTTATCTGTTCTAGTTCTGACTCCTCTGCTAACTTACTGGATGTGATTCTGGGCAAGATAATTAGCTTATCAGAGCCTCAATTTCCTCATCTGTAAAATTAAAAAAACAATCATGTGTTAATTCTATCCTATACACTGGGCACTATGCTAGACCCTGAGGAAGAAATGAAGATAAGTCATGGTCTCTGCCCCCAAGGAGATTATGCTTTTGTACCCTTTTGTACAAGCTCTTAGTACAGTCTGGCATGAAGTAGGCACTTTTTAAATGCCTGTTGATTTGACTCTTTGCCAATATTTATACTTGTAGTTTTGTTTTCTTATCTTATGACTAGCATTTCTAGAATTATGCCAAATAATATCTCCAAATTCTATGTCTTTTAGACATTTGAATCTGAAGAAAATAGTCCAATTCTACACAGTCCAATTTTACACAGAAGGAAATGGATGCATCCCTACGGTGCGTGGAAAGTTAAGAGAAAAACTAGGACTGGAGCCTAGGCCTACAGATTCTAATTTGGAAGCTTATAAGATGGAGGAGTTGGCTAGAGGGACCCTAAAGTAGGTAGATATAAAGTAGGATGCTTATGCCTCAGAAATTCTGTAAATCTACCATCAGGATATTGGAGTCAGGACAATGTTTCCTATCTCCCCCAAGAGCTGTTGAAAAAAATCCACCAAGGAGGCACAAGGCATCTTATTTGGATTATTGAGATAAGGCAAATGGGCATTCTTCTAGTTTTAGATTATTTTTAGTATCTGGGTTTGAATTGTTGTCTCTTAGTCTAAGTCAGGAATTCCTAACCTGGATTCTATACACTTGATTTTGTGTGTGAGTGATTTTTGTTATTGTTGATAATTAGATAATCAGATTCAATATAACTGATTTCCTTTGCAATTCCATATATTTAATTTTGTGCATTTAAAAACATTATTCTGAGAAGGGAACCAGATTGTCATGGGAGTCATGACACTAAAATTTAATGAACTCTGAAATCTAAGCCCAGAAAACTTGTAGCAGGCACTGAGCAGAAGCTAAAAGTCATACTTGACATGTAACTCAGATATAACAGTGACTTAGTGAATATATAAATGCCATAAATGGAAGAGGTCTTCATGGACATCTGGTCCAAACCTCTCAATTTACAGATGAGCAACATTTAGTAAGCTGCCCCAAATCACAAGTAAATACGTTGAAAAGGCAGGATTCCAACCCAGATCTCTTGATTCCAGATTCTGATCTTCTTTTCTATCTTCTCAAGACTCTGAGGTGACTCTTAAAACAAAGGAGCTTTTCTGGCTGGAAGGGATCTTGGATGAGGCTGATATTTGGAGAGAGGAAGATTCCATTTCTAATGTCTACTGACTCATGGAAAGACTTTGATAGCCAGGGAAGGCTATCTCCCTCTGCTGGGCAAACTCAACAGATTTTACTCCAATACTGAAGAGTCTTAGGAAGACTGTTTAATGCTCATATCTATCATTGCTCAAGTGAAGGAGGTTGCCTCCACAGAGTCAGAGAAAGGTTACAGCTGCTGAGGGATATGGGTACTCTTCAGGTTCTCCTCCATATCAAAAGTCAAAGTAAATACTTTAGTTAAATAAATTGTCCTTTGCTTAGTTCCTAATGGGGAAAAGTTGAGAGCAAAACGTTTCCTGCAAATTGAGAGTTTGGAGCAAAGATTGAATGAGGATTATAGGGTGGGATGTATGTGGTAGGTGCTTTGAAATTAATACACTTATATATTACCACTTGGATTAAAAACTTTCTAAAGTAATGACCTTGTGATTTCAGAAAGACCTGAAGAGACTTACATGAACTAATGCTAAGTGAAGTGAGTAGAACCAAGAGAACATTGAACAGAGAAACATCAAAATTATGTGATGACTAACTGTGATGGGCTTGGCTCTTTTCAGCAATGAGATGATTCAGGTTAATTTCAATAGACTGTTTTGGAATTTAGAGCTGAAGCAATCTCAAAACACTGAAGTTTGAAGCAGAGGTCCTGAATTAGAATTTTGCCTCTGTTGTTTACCACCATTAGACTATGGGTAGGACACTTTTCCTCATTAGGTCTCAGCTTCTTCATGTGTATAAAATGTGAGAGATGGCTTAGAGAATCTGTAAGTTCTCACTAATTTCTAAAATCTAGAAAATCTAGTCTAATTCCTCTCATTTTCCAGATGAAAGAACTGAGGTCAGAGAAAGGAACTAATTGACTTAAGGTCACTCAACTAATAAATAGAATAGAATAAAATAGGATTTGAACTCAGGTCCTTTATCATGTGTGGTTATCCAGTACAACATGCTGCTTTTTTCTGGATAATTATTCCTGAATCTGTGGTAGGGCTGATTAGAGAGTATACCACATCGTCTAAATATGTAGCCTATTGTGTGTTTCAGAAACTGAAATTCTGCCATTGTAAATTCATCTTCATTTAAAAAAAATATTTTATTTTCCCCCAGTTACATGCAGAGACAATTTTTAACATTCACTTTTGAAAAATTTTGAGTTCCAAATTTTCTTTCTTCTTCCCTTACCTCACCCCTCCCTGTGACAATAAACAATTTGATATAGATTATACATGTTCATATATTCATCTTTAGTCTTGGTCTCAAAGGCTTTTTTCAGGTTCCCAGAGAACCTGATTAAATATTATATATAGAAGGCATAATATCTAAAATCAATATTGAAATCATGGATCTGGAAGTACTCATCTGGTCAGCAAAATTGACAAAAAAAGAAAATGACAAATGTTGGAAAGGAAGTGGTGAAATAGTCATGTTGATATACTTGTGATGGAGCTGGGAATTGGTACAACCATTCTGGAGAGTGATTGGGAATTATGTCCTTAAAGTTAGTAAATTGTGCATACCATTTGATCCAGCTATACTACTACTAGACTTATACTCCAAAATGATTAAAGGAGAAGAAAAAAATCCAAAGCACAAAAAATATTTTACAGCAGCTCTTGTTTGTGGTAACAAAGAATTGGAAACTGAAGGGATGCTCAATAAAATGCAGAATGGCTAAACAACATTATTATATATGAGTGTAACAGAATACTATTGTGCTATAAGAAATGGAGAAAGGGATGGTTTCAGAGAAACCTGGAAATACTTGCATGAACTCATGAAGAGTAAAGTGAACAGCACCAGGAGAACAACTTAAACATTAATGACATTATTAAAACAACAACTACTACTATTACAATCTAACAACTTTGAAAGTCCTTTTTGAGGACTCTTATCAATGCCATGACTAACAGCTACCTACCTCCCGACACTGCAGTAATAGACTCCTTTTACAGAATGAGACACTTATTTTTTAGACATATCTAAGGAATTTTTTTAAAAAAGACATATCTAAGGAAGAAATTTGTTTTGTTTGATTATGATTTTTTATTATGATTTTTTAACTTTATAAAATATTTATTTTTCTACTAATGACAAGTACTATATTAAATGATAAATATATTCAAAATTCAGTGATTATATAGCTTTTTTAAAGTTTCTATAGAAACTAACTTTTATAGGGAACAATATTTTTCATTTCTTCCACTCTAGTATGCTCATAGAAACTTGATTATGATTATTTGTTACAAGGAACTTTTCTTTTTTTTTCCCTCCAAAGCAGGAGGGAGAAAAAGTAGACTTTGATTAACTGAAAACAACAACAACACAATTTTAAGTATCTATGGAGGTGTGATACTAGTGAGGTTGTTGAAGAGGAGAAGATTTGTGGGGGGGGGGGGGAAGATGAGATTTGGAAAAACATTTTGGAAAGAATATTATACAATTCAGTAGACCTCAGGTTTAAGTCCCAGTTCTGCCATTTATTAATGTGACCATAGGCAAATTACCTAACCACTAAATGTGTCAAAGGTCTCTTCCAGATCAAATGTTCTATAGCATCAAGTCTCTTCTACATCTAAAGTTCTGTGCTCTCCAGTCCCTTCCAGCTTTGACATCCTATGTTCTAAGGTCCAATTTCTTTCATGTCCTTTTCAGCTCAAATGTCCTTTGTTAGAAGGATCCTTCTAGCTCTAATATTTAATACTGGAAGGTCCCTACTGGCTCTGACAGTCTCTCTTCTGTGCTTCTCTAAGAGGCAGGTAGGGGACAAAGATTAGTTCTATATATTCCAGGATTGTTCTAAAGATTCCCTCTGAGAAACTCCTCATACATCAGGGAGTAGAAGTCTCTGAGTCTCTTTTTGCCAGTCTGTAGGAGAGCTTAGATAGTTTCAAGTTTATTCCCTTTCTTGAAAGATAGTACTGAAACCAGAAAGATTCTGGAAAATAGCTTCTGTCTCTAAAAGTGAATAAAAAAAGCAGAGGGATTTTCTGGGCAGTGAGAACCCAATGCTGAAGAGAGATTAAATAATTATCTGAATTTTACTGGAAATTTAAGTCATTCAATAAATATTTAGTTTTCCTACCAGACACATACCCAGAATGGTTTCCTTAAGGGCTGCTTGTCACTGACATTTAGCATTATCATAGATCTGGCCAAGGTAGGGTTGAGTTTCATCAATTGACTTTTTTTAAATGATCTTCTGTCTGTTTCCTTATCCCTTAAAAATCTGGCTCTAGACAGTAACATGGAAATATGGGAAAAGAATATAGGAATATAGCAACAGAAAGGAGAGGGGGGAATGGAGGGAGAGAAGAAGAGAGATGAAAGAAGCAGATAAGGAAAGGAGAATAGGGAAAGGGAATTGAAATAAGAAGAGAAGAGAGAAGGGGAAAGAAGAAATGGAGAAAAGAGGAAAGAAGGAAAACAGAGGAAAGGGAGA
The DNA here is from genome assembly GCA_023553655.1 of Myrmecobius fasciatus. Classification (NCBI taxonomy): domain Eukaryota; kingdom Metazoa; phylum Chordata; class Mammalia; order Dasyuromorphia; family Myrmecobiidae; genus Myrmecobius; species Myrmecobius fasciatus. The sequence continues at coordinate 134,244 of JAJPUD010000998.1, read as the reverse complement.
AAGCAGAGAAGACAGGAAGATGAGAGTCATAAAAAGTAAAGGGAAAGGTCAGAAGGAAAGAAGTAATAGAAAGGGAAGGAGGGAGTAAGGAAAAAAGAGAAAAATAGGTGAAGAAGAGAGAGAGAGAGGAAGAAAAGAGAGGAGAATTAGAGGAATCAAGAAATCATAAAACTGAAAGATTTCAGAGACCTTTGCACCTAATCACCAATGCAGCATGTCTGAAAATAATTATCCAGCTTTTGCTTGAAAACCACCATTGAGGGGGAGCCTATTAGCAACCTATTCCCCATTTGGATACCTCTAATGGTACTTCCTTGCAACTTTTACCTCCTGCTCTTTGTTCAGCTCTTTGGAGCCAATTAGTCAATAAACATTTATTAATCACCTAGTACATAGCAGATCCTGGTCTAAGCACTGGAGATGCAAATCAAGGCCAAAAAACAAAACCAATAAATAAACAAAAAACCTAATCCCTGTTCCCAAGGATCTCATGGTCTTAATTGGGTAGAAAACATATAAATATTTAAGGACTAACAAGATATTGACAATATAAATTGGAGATAACCAACAGAGGGAGAGGAAGAAGTTGCTCAGGTCAAAAGCTGAGGGACTCTGATCCCAGGCTCTTTTCCCTCTAGCCTAAACCACCTTTTCTTTGGGGTATTACAAGTGAAGTCCATGACCAGAAAGCAGAGTAGGAAAAGACATTGTCATCCCCATTAGAGTCAGAAAAAATTTTATTGAAGCTTTTTATTTTCAAAACATATACAAGGACAATTGCAAAACTTTGTGTTCCAATTTCCCCCTCTCCCCCTACCCCCTCTCCTAGATGGCAAGTAATCCAATATATGTTAAACATGGTAAAAAAATATGTAAATCCAATATAGGCATATGTATTTATACAATTATCATGCTGCACAAAAAGAATCAGATCAAAAAGGAAAAAAAATGAAAAAGAAAATAAAATTCAAGCAAACAACAACAAAAGAAGTGAAAATGCTACTTTGTGATCCGCACTGGGTATAGATGGCTCTTTCATCACAAGATCATTGGAACTGGTCTGAATCGTCTCATTGTTGAGAAGAGCCATGTCCATCAGAACTGATTATTGTATAATCTTACCATTGCCGTGTTCAATGAAATCCTGGTTCTAGAGTCAGAAAAATTAAGATGAAGAAAGGTTAAATAGTTTTGCCCAAGGACATACAGACAGCTGTAACAGAGACAAACTCAGAGCCTTCAGGACCTCAGACAGATTAAGCACAGGAGGAACATCACAATTCCATGTTACCATTTCCAATGAAGAATCATTATTTTCATGGCAATAGCTGATGCAAAACAGGCTTCTGGCTTGGGCAACCTAGGGAAGGCAATTGCCCTGATTTGCCTCTATGTTAATCTGCCTCTGTCCAGAACCCCAGAGGAAGAGAACCTGGAACTGCAGCAGCAGCAGCAGAGACAAGGGCTCTGTTGGAGAAGCCAGGAGGCCCTCTCCCCAGTTCCTATTTCACTGAGATCACCAAGGTGGCCTCTTCCCCATCTGTAGGCTGCAGTCACAAGCTAGCTAGGAAGCCCCTCTCCATGGCAGTGACCCATCTGTAGCCCTAGGGATGACAGCAAGTCAACACTTGCAATTTATTGATGTCTTACACAAATATTTATGGGGCTGCTTCCTCCCAGTGGGCCGGCCTGTCTGACATACCACTAATTTCAGCACTCCAGTTGTCATCAAAAATGTGGAGCTAAAGTTTGTTGGATTGTGTGTGTGTTCTTTGGAAACCTGAGTGCTCTTCAGGGGCATTTCTGAGCCCAAAACTGGTGGTGTCAAATCAGGATTTAAATGAAGGTTACTCCAATGGATAGCAGGTGTACCATGAAGGAGAATAGGAAGGCCAGCACCAGGTATTAAAAATGGTCAGGGGGCAGTTAGATGGCATGGTGGATAAAGCATCAGCACTAGGGTCAGGAGGACCTGAATTCAAGTCAGGCCTCAGACACTTAACACTTACTAGCTGTGTGACCTTAGGCAAGTCACTTAAGTCCAACTGTCTCACCAAAAACAAATAAAAAAAAATTCTTAGAAGCTCACAAGGGGATGAAGTTGTGATTAGAGCACAGATCTAACTATCTATGCTGGTATCTCTCCCATCTCCAGCCCATTAGACTAGGAGCTGCTTGAAGAAAGGTTTGGTGAAGTCACATAGCTATTAAGTCTGAATTGTTGGTGATGATGTTCCTTTGGTTTCAAAAAGGACCAATGACATTATGGGTGACATCTTCATATGACCCTGAATTGGATTTAAGTGAGGCAGAGTTGCACAAAGTCATCATCCTTAGTCAGTTTTCCTGAGTCATCACAGTCCTAAAGCAGGACAAAAAGTCAGGAAGCCTGGCGATAGCTCAGGATGAAGTGGGTGACTTTAGAGCCTTCAATGTCTGACCAAACTCTAAGTACTCCACAGTGCCCATTTTAACCACTAGAAACAACTGACCTAAGCATCTCATTAGCAAAAAATATATTTCTTCAGTAGGTTGCCAGACCATATGCATTTTACTGAATACCCACCTGTGAGCCCTTATACTGATTCTCTCTCATGTAGAAATAAATTTTATTATTTTCACATCTCATGAACTTAAAAATGGATTTGAGGGCTTTATGGTACTTGTCACAATTGTTAGCTATAGCTATGTACATAGGCTGTGGACCTGGTTGACTGGAGAGACAATGGTGGCCTAAGCAGAAACAGGGAAGATTGAAGGAAGGACAGGTTTAGGGGGTAAGATAATGAGTTGCATTTTGGCCATGTTGAATGTGAGATGTCTGCTGGACACACAGGAGATGTTCATAGGATAGATGATAATACAGGACCATAAATGAGAAGACTGAACTCTACACATTTAGGAATCCTCTTCATAGAGATGAACACTAGAGCCCATGATATCAATAAGGGAGAGTATATAAAGAATCAAGAAGAGAAGGCCATGGGGGAATATCCACATTTTAGTGGATGAAAATTTGGAAAAGGAAATTTAAAGGAGTATTTGGAGGAGAACAGTAGGGAGCAGTGCCATGGAAGGAAAAAAAGGAGAGGATATCCAGAAGGAATGATAGACAATGTTAAAAAAAAAAAAATCAGGGGCAGTTAGGTGGCGCAGTGGAAAAAGTTCCAGCCCTTAAGTCAGGAAGTCCTGAGTTCAAATATGACCTCAGACACATAACACTTCCTACCGGTGTGACCCTGGGCAAGTCACAACTCCAATTGCCTCAGGAAAAAAAATTTTTCAGAGAGATCAAGGCAAATGGAGACCAAGAAAAAAGTCATGGGATTTAGAGATACAGAGATGGGCTAGATTTGAAATCAAGATGACCCGAGTTCAAATCTGGCCTTAGACACTACTTGTAGGACCCTTGACAAGTAATTTGACTTCTCTGGCTCAATTTCTTCATCTGTAAAATGGGGATAATAATAGCACTTACCTCACATGTTTGTTGTAAGAAATCAAAGGAAATAATACATATAAAGTTCTTTGCAAGCTTTAAGCTACTATATAAATGCTGCTGCAGCTGCTCCTCCTCCCTCTCCTCCTCTTCTTAATCTTCCTCCTCCTCTTCCTGTTCTCCCTTCTTCTTCCTCCTCTTCTCCCTTCTTCTTCCTCCTCTTCTTCTCCTTCTCCTCCTCTTCGTCCTCTTCTTCCTCCTTCTCCTCTTCCTCCTTTTTCTTTTTTCTCTTCCCCTTCTCCTTTTTTCTCCCCTCTTCCTCCTTCCCCTTCCTCCTCTCCCCCCTCCTCCTTCTTCCATTTCTTTTTCATTGTTATCATCATTATCATCATTACAGTGTACATCAGCCAGAGTGATCTATTTTACTTCAGTGATATAGTTGGAAGCAAGACTGCAAAGAGCTGAAAAGGCAATGGGAAGTGAGGATATAAAGGTAATGAGTGTTGATGATTCCCCCTAGAAATGTGGCATTGAAAGGGATGAGTGGTAGAGGAAAATAGCTTGAAATAAAAGCAGGGTCAAGAAGATATTATAAGAATTTAGTTGACCTTAATATATTTGTAGACAGGGGAAAGGAATGATTAGAGATGAGACAAAAGAAATTTATGGGGCAAGTTATTGGAGGAGACAACAGAAGGTAGAATAAAGAGTACAGTAAGAGAGACCAAGAGAGGATTGTTTATTCCTTAGGGGTAAAGGAGGAAAGGATGGATGACAACATTGAAGGGTTTTGTGATATGAGGTAAAAGATATTATAGAGTTCACATGGATTGCCCCAGTTTTCTTAGTAAGATATATAAGGATATATATTAAGGGAGGCGAATATGTTATATTACATAGTGATTTTCAAAATGTGATCCTTTGGGGAATTTGTGAGACCCTTGCTGGGGTCCTTGAGGTTTAAATTATTTTCATAATAATGCTAAGATGTTCCATTTCTAATATATTAAATTTATTATTATGTAACCCAATTTAAACAACAATTCCTTGGGGAGTCCTCAATTTTTAAAAAGTTTGAGAACTACTATATTAAGCAATTGATTCTCTAGAAGGTTTAAAACAAACACAGAAGTGGGTGGGATATGTGGTCAAAGAGTAATAAAATCTTGACTATGCACTGGTGAGAACCCAGTAGTTTATATGAATTGGTAACAGACCAAGTCCACAGGTACACTTTCCCAGGGTTATTCAGCAGCTGGGGAATAGCAGTGCAAGACAGATGATGGGGTGAGTCAATAATGAGAATCAATACAGATTGAATGGCAGAATAAAGGGTCAGAGGAGTCAAGAGCAGAGGACAGTGTATTAGTTAAATCGGCTTACTATAGGCTCAAATCTGTGAAGGGTGAAGACTAAAGTTAGAATAAGGGTGAAAAGGAAGAAGAGAGAAGAGGTTGTGAAGGGAAAGAAAAATAGTTTTAGAAGTAAGGCAGAAAGAGATATAGAAGGACAGGAAGTAATGATTATAGAGGAGAATTTCACACTTCAAAGTCATGGAGGCAGCTAGGTGTCAAAGCAGATAGAACACCGAGTTCAAACCCAGCTTTAGGCAGTTACTAGCAGTCAAGGCATTTTCTCATACTTAGTTTTCCCTTCTGTAAAATGAGCACAGTAATAGCACATAATAATTCACATGCCTATTATGAAGATTGAAGAGATAACATTTGGCAGAAAACTTTGTAAACCTTAAAAACTATTATGTAAATACTAGCTATTATTATTAATATCATAAATATCACATAATTACGAGTGATAGTGAGATCCAAAGTAGGGCCATTTCCATGGGTTGCTAAGGAGGAGTGAAAATGTAGATAGGTCATAGGAGTTCAGGAGTTTGATGAATTGGGAGACCGGAGTTCAGGAGTTTGATGAATTGGGAGACCAGGATGTATACTGAAGCCTCCAAGTAATTAGGAGAAAGGATGGAGTGGAAAGAAATACCGTGAGCCATGTACTAAAAAAATGAGGGAAGCGTTAGTTGGAGGAAAGGATATAGCAATGGAGACCCTGAAGCACTGGATGGATGATGTGAATCTTCAAGGAGAGCCAAAGGGAAAGTCAGGAAGTAGAGGAGCAAAGGAATAATGATTTTATCCCTTGACTGAGTATATCTAGAACATGAAAGAGGTGACCATCACTAGAGAGGGTAGCCAGAGAGGCAGCATCTTCTGGGGGGAATTTAGATTTTTTGAGCATGAGGAAAGAGAAGTAAAGAAAAGAGACCCAGGATGAATGTTTGTCATCATAGAAAGGGGATTCCCTAAGGCACATTGGAGGATGAAAAGAACTGGATAAAGGGAAGGGTTTAGTTGGATGGGGAATAGTTACAGGGAAAGAGGATTTTCACTTGGGGCATCATTAAGTCCCAGAGATTTGGGGAACAGGAGATGCGCATTAGGACTTAGGAAGTAGTTTCCCCTTCATGGCCCTATGATGATAAAGAGTAGTATTGTATCTGATGTTTTGCTTTCCAAATATTAGGGAACTGGGGGTGGAAGTAGTGAGAAATTAAGGATGGGGATGTAGATCTTCCTTAAGGATGAGACGTAAGGACTAAGAGTACTCTTAGTACTAGATCTTTATCTGAGATCCCAAGAGCTCAGTCAGCCAACTAACCAATCAATCAATCAAAAAGCATTTATTAAACATCTCCTCAGTGGAGAGAGCATTGGGCTCAGAATCAGCAATATTCATTCATTTTTGTGAGTTCAAATCTGACCTCAGACACTTAATACCTATATGACCCTGGGCAAATCATTTAACCCTATTTGCCTCAGTTCTTCATCTGTACAAAGAACTGGAGAAGAAAATGGCAAACCATTCCAGTATCTTTGGCAAGAAAGCCCCAAATGGGATTATGGAGAGTGTGCCATGATTGGAAAACAATTTAACAATATGTGCCAGGCGTTTGATGGGTGCTGGGGATAAAAAGACAAAAATAACATTCTCTGGCCTAAAGCTTACATCCTAATGGGGAAGACAAATACACACACACATCTAATAATACATTTACATATATATTATGTTTATGTATATATGTGTATGTAGGTTTGTACATATTTTTGTATATATATGGTACAAATACATGTTTGTTTATACAGTAAATATAAAGGGAGTATGTACACATATGTTCGTAGCAGTTAAATACAAGGTATTTAAGAAGGGAAGGCACTATGAGGAGATTACTACAGACTTCACATACAAGATTATGCTTGAGTGTTGAGTCTTGAAGAAAGACAAGAACTCCATAAGAGTGAGGTGAAAAGGGAGTCATACCCTACATGATGGGAAGAGACAGGTCAAAAAGTCTGAGATATAATTCCCTTTATGCCTACACTTGCTGAACTGGATTTCTGAACCTTGTTTGGTCCCCAGCAATTGTGGTGGGAAGAGCAGTTGGCTGCATGTTGGGTACTCTGGGTCCTAATCTTCCCTCACAGTTAGCCGTAAGACCCTGGGGCAAATCCATTCACTTGGATGTGTACTTTGGGGTAATAAACATATAACTCAGAATTCAGAAAGAACTCTAGACTTGAGGTCAGAAAGTCTGGACACAGATTGGTACCCTAATGGTAGCTATATAATCCTGGGTAGGGCATATAATCTTTCCGAGTCTCAGTTCCCCATGTGCAAAAGCAGATATTTGTACATGAGTAGGAATTATTATTGTTGTTGTTGTTGTTGTTATTGAAACCTCAGGCAAATGAGGTCATATTTAAGTTAGATTTATATACTGATTTAAGGTTTACAAAATGTTTTAGATGTAATCTCATTTGACCTTCCCAACAATTATATAAGGAAAATATTATTACTCTGCCTGTTTTACATATGAGAAAACTGAGGCTATAACAAGTTAAGTGGCTTGTCCAGCTAGTAAATGCCCAAGGAAGGGTCTGAATTTATGTTTTCCCAATCCCAAGTCTAGTTTTCTATTTATTTGACTGTCTATTGGGCCATATTGCCTCATATTGGAAATTTCTAAATTTCTTTCCACCTCTAATATTCTGCTTATATGTTCTGAGATCCCACGTACCTCTGATGTTCTAGGTTCTATGTCTCAGTCATAGAATCATGAATCTAGAGGTGGAAGGAACCTTAAGAGCAATCTACCATCATCTCTTCACCTTCTAGTTCTGACATTCTATGCTCTGGGTTTTAAGTCTCTTCTAGCACTGACATTCAATATTTTTATTTATTGTATACAATATTTATTATATACCCATTTGATAACAAGGCACAATGCTAGGGATGAATAGTGGTTCATTGGAAAGAGAACTGAATTTGGAATGAGAGAACCTGGAATTTAATCCTAGCTTTGTCTACTACTACTATTACTACTATTACTGCTACATTGGAGAGGTCACTTACCCTTACCTGGCTTCAGTAGCACTGCATTTAGTTTGGGGATTTGAGGCAGCTAGATAGAAGAGAATAGAATGCCTTCCCTAAAGTCAGGAGGCCCTGGGTTCAAATTAAACTTCAGATACTTAATAGCTATGTGACCCTTCTCAAGTCACTTAACCCTGTTTGCCTCAGTTTCCTCATCTGTAAAAAATAAGCTAGGGAAGTAAATGGCAAATCACTTCAGTATTTTACCAAGAAAACCCCAAACAGGGTCATGAAATATTGGACGTGACTGAAAAATGACCAGCACTCTCTACTGAACCACCTAGTCATTTACTTATTATCTACAATAAATAGTTATAAATTACTTGCACAAGGAAGAAGCAGCTAAGAAATGAGAGGACCAGGAGAGGTTGCCCCTGAGCTTACTTTGAAGGGAACTAAGGATTCTAGGAAATATTCTGAGGGTATAAGATTCCTCTGAGTCTAACATTTTACATTTTAATATTTCTATCCACTGTGTTCTAAGGGATCTTACAGTTCTGGCTTTCTAAGACTGTAGCAAGCTAGAACACAGAATCCTGGAGCAGTGATGCAAGGAAGCCTTCCCTAGAGCCCCTTCAGGTAGCTCTATTACAAGAAACACAGTCAAAGGCGCCTTTCCTAGTCCCTCCCTAGTCTAGCCCCCACTCAAAACAAGTGGAGGTGGTACCTGCCTCTTAATTGGATTTTGTTCTTCTCTCCTTATTGGCATTTTAAAATGCAAGTGTTCATTTAGAGAAAGAAACTGCATTAGGCCCACTCTGTGCCTAGTGAGGGTTTCCATTTTAATTTGGGTTCATTATCTTTTCCTCTTATTAAGAAAAGTAAATCTGTTTTGTGTTTTCATTATCCCATTAGTTGAATGCAGCTCATCAGTAGCCATGGAAGGCCGCTGGTAAATAGTACCATTTTCATATTCAGCAGAGGCCCAGTCTCGCAATTAGAGGAAGTGGCGTGATTCAAAAATGAGTTACAATTGATTGTGTTTCAAAGGAAATGAAGTTTGGACCTGGTTAATTGCATTCCACCTAAACATTTGAGTCCAAATGAGGCCACAGGAGGTTTGGGGCACGTTGGGAAAATAACAGGATCTGCCTTGGAAACGGCCTCCAAATTGCTTAATGTGATAGAGGCAATCCAATTAAGGCAGGGTGCTAATGACCCTGCTGTCTTTCTGGGATGAAGTTCTCATCTTGAAGTCCCATAAACTTGAGCCTGCTGATGGGCCTCCAAGTGGGCACAGGTGAGCTTCCTCCATTGCTGAGCCCATGATCTGACTGCATCACGCGAGTCGTATTTGATTGCCCGGATGGTCTCCTGGAGCTGTTTCATTTTAAGTGGGCCTGGCTACAGTTGACAAAACACTTTCTAGTTGACAAAACATTTTTGGTTCCTCCCCAAAGTTCTGGGAAGAAGTGTATCAGGTAGGAGAATGTCAGAGATTGAAGGGCCCCTTAGAACATGGAATGTTTCACCTGGAAGGAGCTATGGAAGACAGAATATAGGAGACTGAAAGGTCATTAAAGCATGAGATTTCAGGGCTGAGTGGAAACTGAGAATATAGAAAGTCAGAAATGGAAGGGTCCTTAGAACAGCAGGTATGTAATAGCCCTTAGAACATGGTATGTCAAAGCTGGAAGGAGCCTTGGACCATAAAAGGTTAGAGCAGAAATTTTCCATTTAGAAAATGGAAGATCATAGCTAGAACAGAGAACATCTAACATGGAGATCTGAGGTCTCTATCCTCTAGGTTAGGTCTTTTATTTTTTAGAAGAAATTAAGGTACATTAAGAAAAATCCCTTCAAGACAGGGACGGTTTGATTGTTGTCTTAGCATCTTTAGTCCCTAGTGGTAATTGCAATATATTAAGGAACAAATGTTGCATTGGACATGAGGATTTAAGTGACTTGTTCATAGCTGATGAAAAAAGTCAAATTTGAACTCAAACCAGGCATTCCAAATCCTAGTCTTATGCTCTTACTCCTAGAGCTTACTGTAATTTGTAATCAGTCATATCTCCTAAACTGAACTAAACTTTGAGGGCAATCAGTCAGTTAGAACAAGCATTTACTAAGTGCTTATATGCCAAGAATGGTGTAATTCATTGAGGATATTAAGGAAAAGGAAAAACCTGATCTTCCTGCCCTCAAAGAAATCAAATTTTTAGTGGGGGACAAAATGCAAATAACTATGTTTATCTTCCTTTAGATTGTATGCTACCAATCTTTTTCTTATTTGTATATCCATCTCCTTGCTCTTCTTTTTCTTTGAGATATTTTTGGGGAACAATATAAAAGATGGCTTGGAGCTAACCTTAAGAAAACAGTATTTCTATTGGGCCTATATCCCAAAGAGATCTTAGAGGAGGGAAAGGGCCCCACATGTGCAAGAATGTTTACGGCAGCCCTTTTTGTAGTGGCTAGAAACTGGAAACTGAATAGATGCCCATCAATTGGAGAATGGCTGAATAAATTATGGTATATGAATGTTATGGAATATTACTGTTCTGTAAGAAACGACCAGCAGGACGATTTCAGAGAGGCCTGGAGAGACTTGCATGAACTGATGCTGAGTGAAATGAGCAGAACCAGGAGATCATTATACACAGCAACAACATTATTACATGATGATCAATTCTGATGGACATGGCTCTCTGCAACAATGAAATGTTTCAAACCACTTACAATTGTTCATTGAAGAAAGCCATATACACCCAGAGAGAGGGATATGAAATATGGACCACAACATAACATTTTCATGATCTCTATTGAGGTTTGCTTACATTGTGTTTCCTTTCTCTGATTTTTTTTTTCTTGTAGATAGGATTTTTCTTGTACAACTTGTCAAGTATTTCAACATTATTAACATGTAGTGGACTTCCTGCCATCTAGGGGAGGGGAGGGGACTGGGGATAAAATTTGTAATGGAGAGCTTTGTAAAGATCAATGCTGGGGAACTACCCATACATATGTTATACAAATAAAAAGCTTTAATTAAAAAAAAAAACAACTAAAATCATGGCATCTGGTCCCAACTTTGTTGTTGTTCAGTAATCTTCAGTTATGGTTGATTCTTCATGATCCCTTTAGGGATTTTCTTGGCAAAGATAATGGAGTTTGCCATTTTCTTTTTCAGCTAATTTTAAAGAGGAGGAACTGAGGCAAATGGGTTGAATAACTTGTCTAGACAGCTATTAAGTGTCTAAGGTTGAATTTGAACTCAGGTCCTCCTGACTAAGTCTGGCACCCTATCTACTGCATCATTTGGGAGAAGAAATGGAAGCTGGATCAGATTTTATATTCTTGGACTCAAAAATCATGACGACAATAACTGCCACCATGAAATTAAAAGAAGCTTGCTCCTTGGAAGGAGATCTATGGCAAATCTGGGCACCATACTATAAAGCAGAGATATCATTTTGCTGACAAAGGTCCACATAGTCAAAGTCATGTTTTTCTAGTAGCAATGTATGGCTGTGAGAGTTGGATTATAAGGAAAGCTGATTACTTCAGAGTCCACACTTTCAAACTGTGATGCTAGAGAAGACTTTTGAGAATCTTTCACACAGTAATTCCTTACTATCCAATCAAAGAAATTAACTCCAACTATTCATTGGAAGGACAAATACTGAAACTGAAGCTTAATTACTTAGGCTAGATAATGGAAAGATAGGATTCATTGGAAAAGATTCTGATGCTTCGAAAGATTGAAGGAGAAAGGGATGGTGGAGGATGAGAAGGAGAGAGAATGTCATGAGACAATGAACATGAGACCAATTTGAGGGGATAGCGGAAAACAAAAAGACTTGATGTGCTAGAATCCTGTACTAGAGTGATGGCAGCATCAAGGGAAAGAACAGAGCATATATAAGAGATTTGACAAGAGATTTGATATTGTTGATTGAAAATAAGTTATACATTATGAAGTTATAAGCCTGGGTGACTTGGAGAATGGTGGTATTCTCAACCAAGCAACCTGGTATGGAAGCTTTTCCCAGAAATTTAGGGAAAGGGAAGAAGAGATATTAGGCAATGGCTGGTGGGAATGTGCAGAGGAAAAGAGGATGCTTTTAAGGTTGAGAGAGATATGAACATGTTTGTTTGGAAGCAGCTGGGAAGGAACCATAGATTTGTTTTTGTCACTGTTGAGTTATTTCAATTGTGATTGATTCTTCAATGCCCCTTTTGGAATTTTTTTTGGCCAATAGTTTGTCATTTCCTTCTCCAGATCATTTGATAGATGAAGAAACTGAGGCAAATAAGATGAAATGATTTGCCCAATCATATAGTTATTAAGTATCTGAGACCAGAATCGAATTCAGGAAGATGAGTTTTCCCAACTCTAGGCCCAGTGTTGTATCCACTGACCTTGGTAAAAAGAAGGGACATTCCTTCATCTTATAGGACTAAAGAAGAAAAAGTGGAGGAAGATCTGCCTGAATGATTTGAGAGCAGGAGGACTGGAGAAGGAGTTTTCTGAGAATGACCTCAGTCTTTTGAGTGAAACATGAGTCTAGGTCTTTAATTGAGAGAACTGGAAATGTGGTAAGAGGACTAGTATACTATAAAATCAATAAATAAAGTATATATCAAAAAAAAACCCATTGAATTTGGAATCTGGAAAAAGCTGTATTCAAAGTGAGTTTTTCTTCTAACTCGAAGGGATTGAACTAGAACTTAAAGATTTGTATTCTTTCCCCTCTTCACCACCTGTCTTCTGAGCAGTGACAAAAGTTTAAGAATATTTCTGGGTCTCCCTCCTCCTCTTAAAAAAAATAAGTAAAAGAAGATGTGAAGGAGGGTAAATGCCTCTTTGATTGACAGACAGGGATGGTAAACATAGCAATCTAAAGAGGGAAGACCAGTATCCCAGCCCCAGCCATCAGCTGCTCCACTGCCTGCAGCCAAGTTGTAATAAACCCTTCCCTAGGGCCTGGCTTCCAGAGACAGTGCTGACATGTAGGTGGTCCTAGCCATGCAATGACAAATGAAGAATCAGCCGCTTGCTCCTGTTAAGAGTTCAGGAGGCAGTTCCATTTAGTAGAAAGAACCCTGGGCACTGCCATCTGACCTACAACTGAACCCTGTTATATGTGTTGTCTCCTTTAGTTTCAGTCTGGATTCCTTGAAATCGGGGCCTATCTTGGTGTTTTTTTTTAATTTGTGTTTCTAGCACTTAGCACATAATAAATGTTTAATGAGTGATTTTTCCTTGAAGAAGCCCTAGGCTAGAAGTTAGGATTCTGCCACTTGAGTGAGACCTTAGATAAATTATTACCTTTTTCTCAATCTTAGGTTTCCGTACTTGTAAAATAAGGGAGGTCAAATTACATGATTTCTGAGGTCACTGCCAGCTCTAAAGCTTTCTGGTTTTGTGATTCCCTGAGGATTCCCTGCTAGGAGAGCCACAAAACGTGTCTGCTGAGGCACCTATATTCTCTTCCCATTATTTGCTCCTCTTCCAACCCTGGGTTGGTCTAGTCAGAAGAAAGACCTGCTCACCACTGGATACCTTTTCTCTGACCCCCCCAAGGTCCCCCCAGGCAACCCAGACCCCCATGGGATAGATGGTAAGAAAGGGCAACATGACTGCTTATTCAGCTTACATTGCTAAAACGAGATGGGAGCAATCAGCTCCAACCTTCCAATGAGGCAGAGAAGCAGCAGGTCTTACCATCTGCCCTGCATCTATACCCTCTAGACCCTGGGTACTGTGCTCTGATCTACTGATGCACTCTCTTGGGATCCTAAGCCTTGCCATCTGCTTGTACCCTTAGGAGCCTGGGCAGCTTAACTTTTTCATGGGCTGTCTCCCCCAATTAGAGTAGGAGTTCCTTAAGAGTAGAACCTGCATCATGTTTTTTTCTAATAGATATCCTCAGTGCTTGACACATAATAAGTACTAAATAAATGGTTTTTCATCCACCCATCCATTCACTCAGACGTGAGACTGTTGAGGTCCAATATACATGCTAAGTCTCCCCAGTGGCCCCCAATACTGTGATTTCTTTCCATGATGTCCCAGGGTTAAGGCTTGTGTGGCCACTGGATTCTCTTGCACCTGCCCACTCACCCACCCACTCATACACACATATGATGGGCATAGGCAAGAACATGAATATGCTATTTGAGCCCACCAGCTTCTGAAATAGCATCGCAAAGCAGGTGAGTCAGTCTTATGGCTTCCCAAGAAACCTAAGTAGACTTACCTGCTAGGGAGACAAGAAGGCTGTCTCAGTAATAGCAGGAACCTTAGGTACATAGGGACTCTGAAATACTGGATTCAAATCTGTAATCTTCTACTTAATGGCCTGTAACCTTGGATGAAGCATTTCACTATTTCTAATTCAGTTTCCTCTTCTCTAAGGTGGTGGTATAATAATCTCTAAACTTCCTTCCTCAAAGAAATTAATAATAATAATGATAACTAGCATTATTCAACAGGGAGGGAGAAAAAAAATTGGAACTCAAAATCTTACAGAAATGAATGTTGAAAACTAACTTTACACATACTTAAAAAATAAAATACTTTTGAAATTTCTAATTAAATAAATAAAATTAATTAAAAAATAAAGATACAGATAGCCAAATGACAAAGTTACCACTACCCGAATGGTAGAAGATGCATAGGGCTCCATGAAATCCTAAGTGAGCATGTTCAAAGGCCAGCCCCGGTTACAAATAATATTCTTTTTTGATCTTCACAATAACCCTGAGAAGGAGATGCTATTATTAATATCTCCATTTTATAGAAGAAGAAACTGAGACAAATACTAGTTAAGCTGATAGAATGTTGGGAGGATCAGATGAAATTAAAGGTATGAAAAGACTTTGTATCAGTGAAAGGCTGAACTCATATGAAATGATATTAGTATAATACATTAATGAATAATTTCAATGCATATTCCAAATACATAATTGAGAGAATTTAACAAGCAGGTATTAAGCACTTCTCGTGTACGTTTCCTGAAAAAAATTGTGTTTGGGGGTAGAGAGGTAAGAGATTTCAAAGGTTTCATGAGATAGAGTTATAGAAACTCTTATAAGATCAATCACTTCAGGGCAGCTAGGTGATATAATGGATAGAGTAACAGCCCTGAAGTCAGGAGGGCCCGAGTTCAAATCTCAGACACTGAACACTTCCTAGCTATGTGATCCTGGCAAGCCAATTAACTCCAAATGCCTCGGGGAAGTTGGGGTGAGGGAGATCAATCACTTCATTTTTACAAAGGAAAAAAGGGAAGCTCAGAGAGGGACACTACTTTTCCCAAAGTCACCCACTTTCCCCAAGAAGTAACAAAGATAAGATTTGAACATAACTCCTTTGATTGCAAGCCTGGGCTCTTTCCATTACAACACAAAATTTCAGAGAATACATTGATCTCTCTGAAGGTCTCTGAAGAGACCTTATCAGCCAAGTGTCTAGGTTTATTGATAAGGAAGCAAGAGGTCTTGGGAATCTGTGACTGGTAAACTTGATAGGCTTGTTGTGGGGAGGTGGGGAGGAGGCTAGTCTGGAGCAGGGGAATTCCAGAGGTTATCTCCTCAGAAGATCAATGGCTCTTACCCACTTCTCCCAAGCTATGTAGGAAACCTCACTGTTAGGGTAAAAGGTGGTCATATTAATGAGAGCCCTTTAAATTTCTTTCTTGATAGGAACTCAATATTGTGGAGAGAAACCCTGTACAAATAAGCTCTCACTTTGCTTCTCAGCTCTTACTGCTTGCTAATTACAGGGGCTGCTATTCCCAAATCTAACTAGCAAGGCTGCCACTCAAACCACAGTCTCTTCAACTCAGTCAAAGCTATAAAGCAGCCAATTGCTCCTTGTTTCCCCTCCCCCAACCCATTTGGCCACTAGAGTGGGTTTTTTTTTTTTTAATTGTCCAGGACCTATTAATTAGCTTGATATTTTTAAGCACTCTATTCTCCACTCACACTGTGGATTCCCAGGTACAAGGGGACATCTGGGTCCAAAATTCACTCAAAACCATAGTTCATGATTCCCCACTGAAATATTTACTTTTACTAGTTAGCTTTGGAAGCAATTAGTTTTAAGCAAACCTATTTAATGAAAGAATATAGTGAGAATCAATCAATCAACAAGCATTTACTAAGTGTTTAATATATTATAAGAGCTGTGTTACATGCTGGAAATACAAAAAGGGAAATAGTGATACTTCTCAGGGAACTTAGAGAAGTACATACTCCCATAAATATTAAACCATCAGTGAGAATAATGAAAACATTGAAATCACACAATAGGCACCCATGTAAGAAAATGTGTGGCAAGATATCTATACTTGCAAACTCTTGGAAGGACACACTGACTTAAGAAATTTGTATGACTAGAGCACACAAGGAGACACAAGCATTCCTCCAAAAAGTCAGGGTCTCTAATCTCTTCTAGTGAAATCATTAAGATGCTCTTGCTGGACCGGCTTCCTTTTGGATAAGGTAGCATCCTTATTGGGTAAATTATTCTACTAGTTTCAGAATGACTTCATTTCTATTTTTCTGTATCTGTTTCCTAGCCTTAGTCATTGAATGGGTGCTCAAACTGAGACCTGTTAAAGACCTTAGCTTAAAGTCTTTAAAAGCTTAAGAAGGTTAAGGTCTCCCACTGCATCCAGGGCCATCTCCAGTTATCCTGATCTATATCTTGCACAGGATGGCTTTAGAGGACACAGTGAGTCTGGTAACTTTGCACAGCCCTCCATCAATGAAATCTAATTCACTGGGATATCATAGCATCATCTCCCTAATGTCATGATCTTCAAGAATGAAGAACAAGGGGCAGCTAGGTGGCCCAGTGGATAGAGCACCAGCCCTGAAGTCAGGAGGACCTGGGTTCAAATTTGGTCTCATACACTTAACATTCCCTAGCTGTGTGACCCTGGGCAAGTCACTTAACTCCAATTGCCTTAGCAAAAAAAAAAAAAAAAGAAAGAACAACAAATAGGAGGGCTGAGCCAAGGTGGCAGAGTAAAAACAGGAACTTGCCCATCCTCTCCCCCAAACTGTTCCAAATTCTTTGAAATAATGACTCTAAAGAAGTTTTAGAGCATCAAAACACCCAAAAAGATGGAGTAGAATATTTTCTAGCTGAAAGCAAATTATAAGGTCAGCAGAAAAGACTGGTGGAACCAAGATGGAAGCTCAATGTGTAATCCCAGCACAGGTTGTGCCAGTGCAGCCCCAGACCCAGCCCAGGCTCTAGAATCAGCAAAGCAGAACTCTGTTGCTTTAGCACTTAGATCTTATAGCTACAGTGGCTCTGGGACACTCCTAACAGCTCCAGGGGTCAGTGCTTGTGGTCAGTTCCCTAAAAGGATCTCTGAAAACAGCTGCCCCAAACCCTGAAACTTGGGACAGTGAACCCTTCACCTTGGAAACAAAGCCCTACTTTAACAAAAAGTTAAAAGCCAAGAAATAGGCTAGGAAATGAGCAGACAAAAGAAAAAGTTTCTGACCATTGAAAGTTATTATGGTTATCAAGAAGATCAAAACACATACTCAGAAAGTGATAACAAAATCAAAGCTCCTATATCCAAAGCCTCCAAAAAAAAAAAAAAAAAAAAAAAAAGAATTGGGCTCAGGCCATGGAAGAGCTCAAAATGGATTTTGAAAATCAAGTAAGAGAGTTAGAAGAAAAATTAGGAAAATAATTGAGAGTGCAAAAGGAAATACAAAAAGCTAATGAGGATGCCTTAAAAAGCAAAATTGGCCAATTAGGAAAGGAGGTATAAAAACTCACTGAGGAAAAATAATTCCTTAAAAATTAGAATTGAGCAAATGGAAGCTAATGACATTATGAGAAATCAAGATACAATAAAACAAAACTAAAAGAAAGAAAAAATAGGAAAATTATTTGATTGGAATTATTTAATTGGAAAAACAACTGATCTGGAAAATAGATTCAGGAGAGATAATTTAAAAATTATTGGTCTACCTAAAAGTCATAATCAAAAAAGAGCCTAGACATCATCTTTCAAGAAATTATCAAGAATGAAGGACAAATCTAAGGGTGGGGGTGGGGGGAAGGAGGGTAAAAGCTTGGAACAAAAAAAAAAGCTTTTGCAAAGGTCAATGTAGAAAAATCACTCATATGTTTTGTAAATAAAAAGCTTTTAATAAAAAAAAGAATGCAAAGAACTGTCTCAAATCACTTCCAATTGTTCACTGAAGAAAACCATATACACCCAGAGAGAGGGATATGAAATATCGACCACAACATAACATTTTCATGATCTCTATTGATGTTTGCTTGCATTGTGTTGCCTTTCTCTGGTTTTCTTTTTTTTCTTGTAGATAGGATTTTTCTTTTTTTTTTAATAAAGCTTTTTATTTACAAAACATATGAGTGATTTTTCTACATTGACCTTTGCAAAAACTTTTTTCCCAAGCTTTTTCCCTCCTTCCCCCCAACCCCCACCCCTAGATGACAGGTAATCTAATACATGCTAAATAGGATAAATTATATGACAAATACAATACATTTATACATATCTATACAGTTATCTTACTGCACAAGAAACATCAGATCTAGAAAGAGAAGAAGGAAAAAACAACCTAAGAAGGAAAACAAAATGCATGGAAATATTCATAGAAAGCGTTAAAATGCTGTGTTGTGGTTCACACTCAGTTCCCACAGGCCTCTCTCTGGATGTATATGACTATCTTCATTGCTGAACAATAGGAACTGGTTTGAATCACATCATTGTTGAAGAGAACCATGTCCATAAAAATTGATCATCGTATAGTCTTGTTGCTGTGTAAAATGTTCTCCTGGTTCTGCAGATTTCACTCCGCATCAGTTCATGCAAGTCTCTCCAGGCCTCTCTGAAATCCTCCTGTTGATTGTTTCTTACAGAACAATAATATTCCATAACATTCATAGACCATAATTTATTCAGCCACTCTCCAATTGATGAGCATCCTTTCAATTTCCAGTTTCTTGCCACTACAAAAAGGGCTGCCACAAACATTTTTGCACATGTGGGTCCCTTTCCCTCCTTTAAAATCTCTTTGGGATATAGGCCCAGTAGAAACACTGCTGGGTCAAATGGTATGTACAGTTTGATAACTTTTTGAGCATAGTTCCAAATTGCTCTCCAGAATGGTTGGATCCGTTCACAGTTCCACCAACAATGTATCAGTGTCCCAGTTTTCCCACATCCCCTCCAACAGTTATCATTATCATTTCCTGTCATTTTAGCCAATCTGACAGGTGTGTAGTGGTACCTCAGAGTTGTCTTAATTTGCATTTCTCTGATCAATAGTGACTTGAAGCACCTTTTCATGTGACCAGAAATAGTTTCAATTTCTTCGTCTGAAAATTGTCTGTTCATAGTAGATAGGATTTTTCTTGCACAACTTGTCAATTATTATTATGTTATTAACATGTAGTGGACTTCCTGCCTTCTAGGGGATGGGAGGGGACTGGGGGTAAAAGTTGTAATGGAGAGCTTTGTAAAGATCAATGCTGGGGAACTACCCATATATATGCTACACAAATAAAAAGCTTTAATAAAAAAAAAGAATGAAGGACAAAGAAACAACAAACATCTGTTTCTTTTGGTAAAAGGAGGAGGCTGATCTCTAAGCCATCTTTAGATCTAAATTATGATTCCATATCCATATCAAGAATGACCTCTTCCCCAATCCTCTGACTACTGAAATTCTTTTCATACCTTTAAGGCTTCACTCAAATGTTATCTTCCCTCCAGGAAGCTTTCTCTGATCTCCCCAGCTCTAAATGGTCCTTTTATTCTATCAATCATCTATAGTTCTTTGTTCCTCTTTTAGTTATTATTTTATTCCAGTCTGTTAGTTATTGTACAATTGTAACTTGAGCTGCCCTTTGAGCATAACCAGTTGGAACATCATGGAGCCCAATGCATCCTAACATGTGGGTAGGGATAACTTCCTTGTTTGGTGTCTTTATCTTTATTTTTTAAATTAATTTTACTTATTTAGAAATTTCAATAGTGTTTTATTTTTCCAATTATATGTTAAATTAGTTTTCAGCATTCATTTTGGTAATATTTTGAGTTCCAATTTTTTTCTCCTTATCTCCCCCCTCTCCAAGAAAGCAAACACATGTACAGTAATTTTAAACATATCTCCATATTAGTCATGTTGTAAAAGAAAAATAAAGGGGAAAAACCACGAGGGAAAAAAGCAAACAAAAAGTTGAAAATAGTAGGTTTCGATCCACATTCTATCTCCATAATTCTCTCTCTAGATGGCATTGTATATCCCAAGTCTATTGGAATTATTTTGGATCATTGTATTGCTGAGAAGAGCCAAGTCTATCATAGTTGATCATCACAAAATCTTGCTGTTACTGTGTACAATGTTCTCTTCGTTCTGCTCACTTCATTCAGCATCAATTCATGTAAATTTTTCTAGGCTTTTCTGAAATCAGCCTGTTCATCATTTCTTATAGAACAATAATATTCCATTACATTCACATACTATAACTTATTTAGCCATTCCCCATTTGGTAGGCATCCACTCAATTTCCAATTCCTTGGCACCACAAAAAGAGCCACTACATTTTTGCACATATGGATCCTTTCCCCTCTTTTATGATTTCTTTGAGATACAGAGCCAGTAGTGACATTGCTAGATCAAAGGATATGTGCAGGTTTACAGATCTTTGGGAATAGTTCTAAATTGCTCTTCAGAATGGCTAGATCAGTTCACAACTTCATCAACAATGCATTAGTGTTCCAATTTTCCCACATGCCCTCTAAAATTTATTATCTTTTCCTGTCATCTTTGCCAATCTGATAGGTGTGAGATAGTACCTCAGAGTTGTTTTAATTTTCATTTCTCTAATCAATAGTGATTTACAATATTGTTTTTAGGATTACAGATGCTTTAATTTCTTCATCTGAAAATTATCTGTTCATATCTTTTGACCATTTATCATTGAAAAATGACTTGTATTATAAATTTGACTCAGTTCTCTATATATTTTAGAAATGAGACTTTTATCAGAAACAGTGGATGTAAATTTTACCCCCATCTCCCAGCTTTCTGCTTCCTTTCTAATCTTGGCTGCATTGGTTTTGTTTGTGTAAAAGCTTTTTAATTCAATGTAATCAAAATTATTCATTTTGCATTTCAAAATGTTTTCCAGTTCTTATTTGATCATAAATTTTTCCCTTCTCCAAAGATCTGCCAGTAAATGATCCCATGCTCCCCTAATTTGTTTATGTCTTTATGTCTAAATCATGAATACATTTTGAGCTTATCTTGGTATAGGGTATGAGGTACCTAGTTTCTGCCATACTATTTTCCAGTTTTCTCAGCAATTTTTGTCAAATAGTGGGTTCTTATCTCAGAAGCTGGTAACTATGGGTTTATCAAACAATAGATTACTGTAGTCAGTGATTATTGTGTCTTACATACCTAACCTATTTCACTGATCCCACCAAGCAAGTACCAAATGGTTTTGATGACTGCCGTTTATAATTTTAGGACTAGTACTGCTAGGCCACCTTCCTTTGGAATTTTTCATTAGTTCACTTGATATTCTTGACCTTTTGTTCTTCCAGATAAATTTTGTTATTATTTTTTCTAACTATATAATGATTCTTGGCAGTTTGATTGGTATAGCTGTCTGTACCTTTAAAGACGGGTAGCTTTTTTCTGACATATTTTCATCTTTTTGGCTACCCTCTTATCTGTGGCTGCTATTTATTATGTTCTGTGGACTCCATGAATGGAATCAGTAAGAAGAGAGAGACTTGACATCCCCTGCTTACTTCTCCTTTACTCCAGGATTGCAAACCAGCAGTCTGACTCCAGGTCTGTGGAGATCACTTTCGGCATATGAAATTTAGGACAAATAATACAGAACAGGAAAAAATATTCTCAGGACTATTCCCCTGAACTCGGGTAAAAGAAAAGTAAACAGGGCTCAAGTCCCTCCTATCTCACAGGTTCACTTTATAGCATCCTCAAAGAAAAGAGTAGGGAAAAAAAAGGCAGAAAAATCCACTGCTTCAATCTTACCCTTTTTAAAGGCACAGGCAGCCAATCAAAGATTCTATCCCTATCCACGTCAGAAGAGACACAGCAGGTTTCACATTATCCAAATTGGATATGTTCAAAAGACTGTCTGGATTTTGTTGCTCTGCTATCCCCACTGAGATTACCTACCATCTACTCTGTATCCATCTTGGATGTACCTAGCTATTTACATATTACCTCCTCCATTAGAATGTGAAGGCCTTGAGAGCAGGGAATGTGACCTTTTTCCTTTCCTTTTCTTTCTTTGTCTGGGGCACACAAAAAACATTTAATAAATGTTTGTTGAATGAACTGAAAGGAAAAAATAACCACATCATGGCCAAATTGAATCAAACAACATCAGGGTCAATGAGTCTTATCATTTGCCTGGTCACAGCAACCTAAGGACCACTTGGCCTTTCCATCTACTCTATCACTGTATCCTCCTATACATGCTATCTTCCTCATTAAACTCTTTGAAGGCATGGAAAGCCAGGATTTTCTATGTGTAACTCTAGGGGTTAGCATAGCACTTAGGCACATAATAAGTGCTTGAAAAGTGTTTTCTCATTCATTTACTCAAACCAATTTATTGCAATAAAAATCTCTAAAGTATTTTCTGTATTCAAGTCCTTTGTGAGAAATTGTTCCTGCTCTCAATAAGCTTATGGTTTGATGGGGACTACAAGATGAAAACAGTTCATTAATATGAAATAATTTCAGGAAGGAGAGAGTACTAGTTAGGAGAATGAAGAAAAACTTACTATAAGAGGTGATATCTGGGCTGAGGTTTGACACAAGCTAAGGGGGATATGGTTTGTAAAAGTTAAGATTCAGAAGTGAAAGATGAACTGCTGAGTTTGGGAAATAGTAAGGGGCCCAACTAGTTAGAATGTACAAGCCATGGAAAATGAAAATGGTCCAGAAAGATAAAAATGGTATCATCCTATATAGCCTATTTTGGTCTTTCTTTATAACCTTAATGCTTAGCATCTGGCACATAGTAGGCACTTAATAAACACTTGTTGAATTGATTTTAAAGGAGAAGTAGATGTTTCCATTTTAGCCTAAAGGCAATAATGATCCCTAAAGAGTCTCAATCAGGAGTAGCTCATTTAGATTTATGCTATAGGAGTATATTTTGACAGCTGTGGCAGACCCTTTGAAAAGCAGACTCCCCTCCTACTTCTACTCTTGACTCTCCAGAATTTTCTACCTTGAAGAACAGTCTTCTCATGCTGATCATTTCCTAAGGAAGTTTAGCCAATGCAAATCAAGTACCATAATTAGGAGACAAAAAAATGAAAGTAGTTAGCAGTAGTCAAACTACATGAAACATATGTGCTGGATGCACTCACAGGGGCTATCATAGATAAGATGTATCTGAGTTCTCCAGGCAATTTCTAGGAAAACACAAGATTCAGAACTAAAGGGTTCCTGGTTTGAGAAGATAAAACAATTCTCATACTATTCCCCTTACTGGCCAATGACCGGGTAGAACTACTAACTCAGGATATCTTAAAAGGGGAGTGATTCTGTTCCTGACTCTCCAGGTGGCTTCATGTAATTCTAGAATTCCTCATGTGTAATAATAGAAAAGTGATTCTTTTCTTTTTTTCTATTTTTTTGATGAGGCAGTTGGGGATAAGTAACTTGTTCAGGCTCACATAGCTAGTAAGTGTCAAGTGTCTGAAGCTAAATTTGAACCCAAGTCCTCTTGACTCGAGGGCTGCCCCAAAGTGGTCCTTTTCCATTCTAGCAACATGGAAACTGTTTGTATATAGCAATTGGTGGGTGGGGCAGGATGGATCTCAGTTAAAGGAATCTTTACCTGGGTCTCTGGCTGTCTCATCTATTTTGTATTTCTTTACCTGATTATAGGTAACTCAGTAGCAAAGCTGAGGTGGACACATCTTAGCTTGGAAGTAGCCTCCTGAGTTAGAAAAATCAGAGATCTTGGATCTTCCTGTCAATGGTCATTTTCCCCTCCTATAGTAGAAAGTATGCAATCAGCCAACATTTGATTTGCTTATTGGGTAGGAAGATTTAGCAGCCTGGAGTAACACCACTTTAAAATATAAACTCATATGTAAAGTCATATATGTAAGGATAATGGAAGATTACGAGCAGAGATTATGCCCCTTGCTTATGTCTCATAAAAACAAGGATATGTATGTGGGAGGGGAAGCATGTTTATGATGTTTGGAGAAAGACCAAGTAAGCCAGATCTTCCCAAAGGCTTTAAATGAACCTGGAAAAGAGAGTAAAATAGGTTGAAATTAGAAAGAATATGTCAAGATTTCTGTAACAAAGTCTTTTTTCCATCAATGGCAGTTTAGCTACCACATCTGGATTCAAATATCATAGCCCCAGTGTGCTAATTGAGGAAATAAAAAAAATGGTACTAAAGAGAACAAAACTAAAAATAGTAGTTTGACTATATAAAGAGGAGGTCTATGTTGGAGGTGATTCAAGTTTGAAGGAACTGAGAATTTGATCTTTAAGATATGTCTGACTCTGTGATCCCATTTGGGGTTTTCTTGGCAAAGAGGAGTTTGGAATGGTTTGCCATTTCCTTCTCCAGCTCATTTTACAGATGAGGAAACTGAGGCAAACAGTTAAGTGACTTGCCCAGTTTCACACATATGGTAACTCTGAGGCCAGATTTGAATTCAGGAATCCTCAACTTCAGGCCAAATATTCTATCCTAGTTGACTCAATTTAAAGATGTAATCAAGATAAGAGTTCTCCTTATAGCTTTGGGAAAGAAAGTTTAACTCAAGCATAATGTGATTGCTACTTATGTAATGGGTTTGATTGTTCTCCCTTCTTCTAATGTGTGCCCTCTCTAATCCATCCTCCTTATATCTTCCAAATTAGTACTCCTAAAATATAGATCTGACCACATCACTCTCTGCCCCTCAAATCTTCAGTAGTTTCAGTAGTTTCCCATTGCCTCAGGATAAAATATAATAACTCTTTAGGTGGCATAGAAGGCCCACAATTTGGGGGCTATCTAGCTTTCTAGATTTATTTCAAACCACTCTCTTCCTCCTATAAACTCTTTGTTCCAATCAAAGTGCACTACTAGCAACTTCCTTGACTACAGTTTTACATTGGCATAAAAGTTCTTTCTATCCCTGGAATGCTCTCCCTTGCTCATCTCTACCTCTTTGAATTCCTAGTTTTCTTTAGTTCAGTTTAGGTGACATTTCCTATATACAACCTAGCTTGATTCCAGCTGTTCCTTCTATAGCTTATTATTTCCTCCCTTCTCAGATTATTTTATGTATTTATTGTATCTTTCTGGAAGAATGTAAGTTTCTTGAGGGCAGAGACTATTTTGTTTTTGCTTTTACTCAGAGATTAATTCATGTTTATTGAATTAAATAGAATTGTTCAATGGATGTTAGCCAGAGAGTGAAAAGGAAAAAGAATCAATGAAAATGGTAGCAGTACCAGATCTTAAACTATACTTTAGAGCAGTAATCATCAAAACAATTTGATATTGGATAAGAAATAGGGTGATTGATCAATGGACAAAATAAGGTACACAACAGAAGTAAATGGTCATAGTAACCTAATGCTGAGAAACCCAATGATCTAAGCTATTGAGGCAAGAACTCACTATTCTATAAAAACTGGAGAACTGTCTGGCAGAAAGGAAACTTCAGTTTCCCAAGATGAATTCTAAATGGCTACATAATTTAGACATAAAAAATGATATTAAAAGAAATTAGGATAAGAGTTCATGATAAAACAAGAGATTGAGAGGATCATGAGAAATAAAGCTGATATTTTTATTATATTAAATTAAAAAGATTTGCACAAACAAAAATCAATGCAGCCAAAATTAGAAGAAAAGCAGGAAACTAGAGAGGGGATATATAAATTTCTCCGATAAAGACCTTATTGCTCAAACATATAGGAAACTGAGATAAATTTATAAAAATAAGATCTATTTCCCCAGTGGATACATAGTGAAAGGATGTGAACAGGTAGTTTTGAGAAGAAATAAATACTATCAAAAATCATAAGAAAATGTTCGAAATCTCTAATAATTAGAGAAATGCAAATTAAAACAATTCTGATCTTTCACTTCATACCCATCAGATTGGCTACCATGATAGAAAAGGAAAAAGACATGCTGGAGGGGGATAGGGGAAAATAGTTACACTAATTTATTTCTAGTGAAACGTAAACTGGTCCAACCATTGTGGAAAACAATTTGAAACTATCCCTAAAGAGCTATAAAACTGTGACTATCCTTTGACCCAGCAATACCACTGCTAGGTCTGTATAACAGGGAAATCAAAGGAGACAAGATTTAGATGCACAAAAATACTTATAGCCACTCTATTTGTGGTGGTAAAAAAACAAATGAAATTGAAGCAATGATCATCAATCGAAGAATGGCTAAACAACTTGTGGTATAATGGAATACTATTATGCTATAAGAAATGATTAGCAGAATGATTTCTGTAAAACTTATATGAACTGAAACAAAGTGAAGTGACCAGAACTAGAAGAACATTGTACAAAATAACAGCAATATTGTAATAATAATCAGTTGGAAAGACTTGGCTACTCTGATCAGCACAATGATCCATGACAGTTGCAAAGGACTGA
Source organism: Myrmecobius fasciatus (assembly GCA_023553655.1). Taxonomy (NCBI): domain Eukaryota; kingdom Metazoa; phylum Chordata; class Mammalia; order Dasyuromorphia; family Myrmecobiidae; genus Myrmecobius; species Myrmecobius fasciatus. The sequence goes on along the minus strand of JAJPUD010000998.1, from coordinate 107,705 downwards.
TGATAAAAAACAAACAAACAAAAAACCTAGTAACATCCAGGGAGAGAAGTGATGAACTCTGAATGAAGATAGAAGTACAGTTTTTAAACTTCAATTTCTTGATTTTTTTCATAATATGGCTAATGTGGAAATACATATTTATATGATTTCATATGTATAACAGACATCATATTTTCTTGCCTTCTCAATAAGTGGGATGGGGTGGAGAGAGGGAGAGAATTTGGAACCAGGAAAAAAATGACAAAATTAACAATGGAAAAAAATTCAAAACATAGGATTCTAATTCTGACTCTGAATAATCTTGCATAAATCATTTTCCCTTCTTAGAGCTCAGTTATTCTATCTTTAAAATGAAGTGTTTTGACCAGAAATCATGAAATTGCATTCTAGCTCTGGCACTGTTGTTCTAGAATGCATAGCCCTGATTCTAAGCTTTTTGTGGGGAGAAGCTCCCAGCTTTGAATACATCTTTCTTTCATCTAACAAGACATACAATCTTTTTTTAAATAAAACTTTTTATTTGCAAAACATATGTATGGGTAATTCTTCAACATTAACCCTTGCAAAGTTTTCTGTTACAAATTTTTCCCCCCTACTCCCTACCCCTTCCCTAGATGGCAGGAAATCCACTACATGTTAATTATGTTAAAATACTTGACAAATCGAATATATGTATACATATTTCCACACTTATTGTTGTGCAAGAAAAATCGTGCCTACAAGAAGGAAAAATCAGAGAAAGGAAACACAATGCAAGCAAACATCAATAGAGAGCATGAAAATGTTATGTTGTGGTCCACATTTCACATCCCTCTCTCTGGGTGTATATGGCTTTCTTCACTGAACAATTGGAACTGGTTTGAAACATTTCATTGTTGAAGAGAGCCATGTTCATCAGAATTGATCATCATATATATAGTATTGTTGTTGTCATGTACAATGATCTCCTGGTTCTGCTCATTTAGCTCAGCATCAATCCATGTAAGTCTTTCCAGGCCTCTCTGAAATCGTCCTGCTGGTCGTTTCTTACAGAACAATAATATTCCTTAACATTCATATACCATAATTTATTCAGCCATTCTTCAATTGATGGGCATCCATTCAGTTTCCAGTTTCTAGCCGCTACAAAAAGGGCCACCACAAACATTCTTGCATATGTGGGGCCCTGTCCTTCCTTTAAGATTTCTTTCCCAACATAATTCTTATGAAAATATGAAAAAAAGAATGTACATGTATAACAAAAAATGTTAAGTTACATGTAATTGAGGAAAATTTAAAAAAAATTTAAAAAGGAAAAAAAGAAAAAAGAAAGGTTTTCTCTTGTGACCCAGTGTAGCATGGCCTTTGAGACTGACTTTGCAGGAACCTAACTCTTGTCCCAGAAGAGTGGTGGTAACTCTGGAAAGGCCAAGTCAGGTCTTCCATTATGAACATGATGAGATGATGTCAGCTCCTTCAAGGAGCCACTGATAAAGATCCAGAGGCTCTCCTGTAGAGGTGTCAATACTTAACTTCATCACCCAAGGAAGATAATTTTCAATTATTGGTAATGTGAAACAAAATAGTGGGAAATAGCAAATAACAATCTTTTTAAGGCAACCCTGGGGCCACTTCCAGTTGAACTCATACATTAACCAAGCAGGGTAATTTTTTACTTGACTCTTTTCCCCTGAGTCCTTAATAGCATAAAATAAAAAGATTTTAGATAAGATTTCATTCTGTGAATCAATTGGTAAACCACACAATGCTTTCCTGGGCATTCTGGGCTTGATCTAATGGAAACTGTTTTTTTTTTTTAAGAGAATGTCGATGTTAAGTTGGTTCCTATAGCAGAAAGCACATACAAAGGATCCAATTACAGCTGGGAATCACTGACTCCTAAAAAGATATTGTTAACTCTGTGCATGCCAGATTCACAAGGACTGGTGGAAAATTCAAGATGTAATACGATTCCTTCTTCCTCTGACCTCTTCCCTTGGTACACCATCTTGTCAATTCCTTTCTAGAAACAGCAAAATAATATTTCCCACAAGTGGTTCTGACCAATTAAGTTCAATAAATATATATTATGGACCTATTATTTGCAAAACACTCTGCTATACCCTAGGGATTCACATTAAAGTGAAAGACTTCAAAAAGCTTACATTCTACTAAAAGTACAACAGGAATTACATGCAGATGATTCCTGAATCTAAAGACTTCATTTCTCTATATTGAGATTTAATCATACATCATCAATTCTGTGGACATTAATGTTCCATAAGTATCTCAGAGTAAATATGTCCAAAGGAGAACATATTATTTTTCCCTATAAACTCAGCCCTCTTCCTAACTTCCTTATTAATGGGGAAGACGCCTCCATACTTCCAGTCACCTAGATTTGCAACCTCAGAATCACCCTTGACTCTTCTCTTCCTCTTAACCTTCATAGATAATTCGTTGCCAGATCTTGTCAGTTCTATCTCAAAGACATTTTCTGAGTCTATCTTTTATCCAGTCATTTGACCATCATTCCAATTCAGACCATTCATTTAGTGGAAACTAAGAAGAAATTGAAACACAAAACACTCAGAAGAAACTGAGGCACAAAGGGGAAAGCACTTGCCTAAGACACATAGGTCAATTGTCAAGTTGGGACTAGAACCAAGGTTTTCTTGGCACCATACCAAATCCAACAAGAAGAGGCCCCATTAACACTAAGAAGTAGAGTAATATGGTGGAAGCAGCACTAGATGTAGATTTGGGGTTGGCAACCAGACAGTATTTAACTAGCTTGACTGATATTTTACCACAGTAGATATTTGCCTCTTCTTGGCACATTATATTGGACTTTAAAGAAAAAAGGGTTTAATTTTGGTATCCTTACTTAGAATAAGAAGATCTGAATTTAAGTCTTAATAGCTATGTGTTTTTTGGCAAAATATTGCTCCAATCTGGGCCCCAGTCCTTTATCTCCTCATGCTACCTAGAGAGACAGTGTAGGGATAATAATAGAAGGCATGCTGAACTTGCAGTCAGAGAAACATGGATTTATCTTTCAACTTTGACACTTCCTGACTACGTCTTGAAGTCTCAGTTTCGTATCTGTAAAATGGACATGATTGTACCCAGCATTTCACACAGTGCTTGACACATGGTAAATACTTAATGAATGTTTTTCCACTGCATTCCATCTCATTTCAAGCATTGAAAGCATTTATAATAGTAAGACACCATATAAATGTGAGCTGTTCTGATCATCACCAGCACTAAATTCACAGGACTGTGAGTCTAATATAGCATGTGCCTTGCAAATTTTAAAGTACTATATGCATTTCAATTATTATTATTCCCTAAGAGTTAATGTGTTATAGTGGATATAGTCTTCAGAGAGAGAAAGAACTGGGTTAAAATTCTCTAACATACCGTCTGTGTTACCCTGGGCAAGTCACTTAGCCCTGTTTGCTTCAGTTTCTTCATCTGTAAAATGTATTGGAGAAGGAAATGGCAAACCACTCCAGTATCTTAGCCAAGAAAACTCTAAGGTTACAGTCAGAGACAACCAAAATGACTGAACAACAAAAAGTTACATTGGCAAATGGAGTGGTTTTATCAGGAAGTCCCTACATGAATAAAATCATAGATATTCCTTTCCTTCCTCCCTCAAAATTATCTTTATCAGGGGGTTATCATAAGGACCAAATGGGAAAATATATGAAAACAAGCAGTAGCCCAAAGATAAAGCAAGAGGAGTTCCTATCAGGTGTTGGTAACCTTCCTCTTCCCCTCTCCAGCCCATCTACCTCTCACATAATAAAGAGCCCAACAGACATCTGCTTCAGGGAACTCTTTTCTTCCTTAATACTAGCTCCCATTGTCCCACATACTAGATGGCTCTTCTTAGATGTATTCACCCTCTCCTTATCTTAGCCCACTCTTGTCCATTCCTGTTCCTTCTGAGGTAGTACTCTGAGCTCAACTCCTCATTTCAGACCCATTATCTCCTTCATGACAGTCATTGGTCAGGGATTTCCTACCCTGCCATTGTTCTCCAAAGTATATCCTACCATTTGCCCTGAAGCTAAACTCTCCTAAATGCATCTTGTCATATCCCTTAATTAAGTAATTAAACTGTGAGTTTTTTGAGAGTAGGTACTTCCTCTCCTTTCTGTTTGTATTCCTGGCACTTCATCCAGTACTTGACACATGGTAAGTACTTAATAAATACTTTTCCATTGCATTTTAACTCATTTTAAGCATTGAAAGTATTTATAACAGTACGGCACTATATAAATATGAGTTGCTCTGATTATCATTAGTATTGAAGAACTACTCAAAGAAAACAACACTTTGGGCCTAAGTACAGTCAGTGAAATAATGTCATGCAAGTATTGGCAAACTGGGAAGTGCTATATAAAACATAAGAACAATTCTATCAGAGCAACCATAATAACTTGAAATAAAATAGCCAGACCAAGCCAAAGAGAGAAAGGAACTAAAATAGAACAACTGATCTCAGGCTAAGTGAACCTGGCAGTGGTTTATTTGTCTGTCTTGAAGGTTCAAATGCTCTTGACCCCACAAATTTTCTGAGCTCCAGATAAACACAATGCAGGGACTCCAGATAACAACACTGAGGTTAACTAAGGCATATTATCAGAGGTGTAAGAACAGTGTGTACTTCTCTGCTTCTGTGGCATGAAACAAATGGAATTTCTTTCTTTTTATTTCTTTCTTCCCTTTTTTCCTCTTCTTCCTTCCCTTCTTTCTTTCCTTCTACCCTCCTTCCTTTCCTTCTTCCTTCCTTCCTTTTTTCCTTTCCTTCTTTCCTTTCTTCCTTTGCTTCCTTCTCTCTTTCTTCCTTCTTTCCTTTCTTCCTTTCCTTCCTTCTTTTTTTTCTTCCTTTCTATTTTCTTCCTTTCCTTCTTTCTTTCCTTTCTTCCTTCTCTTCTTTCTTTCCTTCATTCCTTCTTTCTTTCTTTCTTTCTTCCCTTCCTCCTTTTTTCTTTCCTTTCCTTCTTTCTTTCTTTCTTTTCTTCTTTCTTTCTTCCTTCCCTCCCTCATTCCCTTCCTCCTTCCTTCTCTCCTTCTTTTCCACCTTTCTTCCTTCCTTCCTTCCTAATTATTCAACACCGCCCTCTGTTCCACATCAAAGAAACATAAGATCTGAGAAAATTATAATCTAGTTGAACAAATAAAACATATACATATCAAGTCATTAAGTAATAAGGGGTAGCAGAGATCCAAGTGTCATAGGTAGCTAGAAAAGGGGGAGAATACCATGGGCTGGAGTAATCCAGAAATCATGGAGGAGATTAAACTAAATGTGAAGGATAAGTAGAATCTGGATCAGTAGAGGAGAGAAAAGGGAGAGGACCCTGAGGAGCATTAGGAGAGAGGAAGAATATCATAAATGAAGACTTCAAGGCATAAATTAACATGACATTTGCTGGGAATAATGATAATCTATAGAGAGCAGAGAGTTTGGATTTGGTATTAGTAGAAAATAAGGTTAGACATGTAAGTTGAGGCAAGGTAATAATAAATAACCAAAAACTTAGATTTATATAGTGCTTTGAAGTTTAAAATCACTTTTGTTTTACAAAACAGTTCTATTCAACAGGTAGTACAAATATCATTTCTTCACTTTTACACATGAGGAGACTGAAGTACAGAAAGATTACTTAAATTGCCAAGATGTATATATCTAATAAATGGCAGTCAAGAATCAAATCTAAGTTATCAAATGTCTACTTGATACTCTTTCTAGAACCCTAAATTCCAGGCTGTTTTAGATGATATTCTCTGATACTGGAGACCTATTAAAAGTTCATGAACAGGATAGTGACAAAAAATACTTTAGGGACAAGATGTTAATCTCATAGAAATCTGTCATTTCTTACTCCAAATATTCTAAATTCATAGCACTATATCAAATGTGTACAGGATCATTAAAGAAGCAATTCATTAAGAACTTACTATGTGCTAAATAATGAGGAATTAAAGGCATAAACATGGTTCCTGCTTTCAAGGAGCTCATATTCTAATGGAAGTCCTTCAGAGTAGTCGGGGATGATTGCTACTGAGAGTAGCAGTCATTTATAGCTGGTCATCCTAGAACATTATTATTACTCTTTATATAGTACATTTCACTTTGCTTGAGTTCATGGAGGACTTTCCAGATTTTTTTCTTTGAGAGCATCTTGCTCATCATTTCCCATAGAACAATAATATCCATCACAAATGCAATTCATAGTTTATTGAGTCATTCCCCAATTGATGGGCATCCTCTCAATTTCCAATTATTTTTTGCCCTGAGGAGAATTTCTGTGAATATTTTTGTACATATAGATCATTTCCCTTTTAAAAAAATCTCTTCACCAGCCCTGGAGTCAAGAGGTTCTGAGTTCAAAAAATCTGGCCTCAGACACTTAACATTTCCTGGCTATGTGACCTGGGCAAGTCACTTAACCCCAGTTGCCTCAGCAAAAAAAAAAAAAAAAAAAAAAAATCTCTTTTGGTATTCATGTTTAGTAGTGGTATTGTTAGGTCAAAGGATATGCATGAATTTATAGCCCTTTGGGCACAGATCATATCTTTTAATCATTTTTCAATGGGGGCATGGCTCTTATTTTTTATAAATTTGATTCATTTCTCTCTATCTTTGAGAATTGATGCTACCCTTTGACCCAGCAGTGTTTTTACTGGGCCTATATCCCAAAGAGATTTTAAAGGAGGGAAAGGGACCCACATGTGCAAAACTATTTGTGGCAGCCCTTTTTGTAGTGGCAAGAAACTGGAAATTGAAAGGATGTCCATCAATTGGAGAATGGCTGAATAAATTATGGCATATGTATGTCATAGAATATTATTGCTCTGTAAGAAACGACCAACAGGAGGATTTCAGAGAAGCCTGGAGAGACTTGCATGAACTGATGCTGAGTGAAATCAGCAGAACCGGGAGAACATTATACACAGCAACAAGACTATACGATGATCAATTTTTATGGACATGGTTCTCTTCAACAATGATGTGATTCAAACCAGTTGTTCAGCGATGAAGATAGTCATACACATCCAGAGAGAGGCCTGTGGGAACTGAGACTGAATCACAACACAGCATTTTAACGCTTTCTGTGAATATTTCCATGCATTTTGTTTTCCTTCTTAGGTTGTTTTTTTCTTCTTCTCTTTCTAGATCTGATGTTTCTTGTGAAGTAAGATAACTGTATAGATATGTATAAATGTATTGGATTTGTCATATAATTTATCCTATTTAGCATGTATGAGATTACCTGTCATCTAGGGGTGGGGGTGGGGGGAAGGAGGGGAAAAGCTTGGGGAAAAAAAGTTTTTGCAAAGGTCAATGTAGAAAAATCACTCCTATGTTTTGTAAATAAAAAGCTTTATACATATAAAAAAAAAAAGAGAAATGATGCTTTATCAGAGAAACTTGCTTTGGAATTCTTTTTATAGTTTATATTGCTAACTATATCTTTTCCTCCCTCTTATTTATTTTTTCTCCTTTCATCCTGTCGTTCCTCAAAAGGATTTTGGTACTGACCACTCCTTCCCCCAATATACCCTCTTTTTTATTACTCTCCCATCCCCCTTCCCATCCTATTTTTCTCCTATTTTCCTGCAGAATAACTTAGGTTTTTTAGCATGTTATTTCCTCTTTGAGTCAATTCTGATGAGAGTAAGATTCTCCCTTTCCTCACACTCTTCCCCTCCACTGTAAATGCTTGCCTCTTTTTTACGGCAGATAATTTGCACCATTCCACTTGTCCTTTTCCCTTTTTCCCAGTGCATTCCTCTTTCACCCCTTAATTTAATCAATTAATATTAATAAATAATTATTTTTCAAAATATATTATCAACTCACACCTGTGCCCTCTGTCTCTATATATTCCTTCTAATTGACATAATAATGAGAAAGTTCTAATGAATTACAAATATCATCCTCCCATGTAGGAATGTAAACAGATAAACCTTATTAAGTCCCTTATAATATCACTTTTCTGACTATCTACTTATGCTTCTCCAGAGTTCTGTATTTGAAAATCAAATTTTCCATTCAACTCTGGTCTTTTTATCATGCATGTTTAAAAATCCTCTATTTTATTGAATGACCACCTTTTCCTCTAAAGGATTATACTCAATTTTGCTGGGTAGATGATTCTTAATTGTAATCTTAGCTCCATCACTCTCTGGAATATTTTATTCCAAGCCCTCTGATCCTTTCACGTAAAAGCTGCCAAATCTTGTATTATCCTGACTATGGCTCCACTATACTTAAATTATTTCTTCCTGGATGCTTGCAATGTTTTCTTCTTGATCTGTGAGTTCTGGAATTTGACTATAATATTCCTTGGAGTTTTCATTTTGGGATCTCTTTCAGGAGGTGATCAGTGGATTATTTCAATTTCTATTTTATCCTCTGGTTCTAGAATATCAAAACAGTTTTCCTTCATAATTTCTTTAAAGTTGATGTCCAGGCTCTTTTTTTGATCATGACTTTCAGGTAGGCCAATAATTTTTAAATCATCTCTCCTGATTTTATTTTCCAGGTCAGTTGCTTTTCCAATGAGATATTTCACATTTTCTCCTATTTTTTTTGGTTTTGTTTTATTGTATCTTATCATAACATCATTAGCTTCCATTTGTCCAAATCTTATTTTTAAGGAATTATTTTCCTCAGTAAACTTTTCTATCTCCTTTTCCAATTGGCCAATTTTGCTTTTTAAGGTGTTCTTTTCATTAGCTTTTTGTATTTCCTTTTGCACTCTCAATTCTCTTCCTAATTTTTCTTCTAACTCTTTTATTTGATTTTCAAAATCCATTTTGAGCTCTTCCATGGCCTGAGCCCAATTCTTATTTTTCTTGGAGGCTTTGGATGTAGGAGCTTTGATTTTGTTATCACCTTCTGAGTATGTGTTTTGATCTTCCTGACCATCATAATAACTTTCAATGGTCAGAAACCTTTTCTGTTGTCTGCATATTTTCCTAGCCTATTACTCTGCTTTTAACCCCTTCTTAAAGTAGGGCTCTTTTTCCAAGGTAGAGGGTTCACTGTCTCAAGTTTCAGGGGTTTGGGACAGCTGTTTTCAGAGATCCTTCTAGGGAACTGACCACAAGCACTCTTTTCTGCCCTGGAGCTTTTAGGAGTGTCCCCACCCCACTGTAGCTGTAAGATCTAATGTGCTAAAGCAACAGAGGCCTGGCTGGCCAGGACTAAGGCTGAGGGTACACTGATGTAGCCTGCATTGGGATTACCCACCAAACCTCCACCCTGGTGTCATAGACCCTCTCCATCGACCTTCTAAGTCTTCCCTGATTCCCTGGGATGAAAGGTCCAAAGCTACAGTACTACCTCTGATTTAGAGCCCCCTCCTCACGGATGCTGGGTTCAGAGCCAGGGGTGGGTCAGGGATAGGTCTGGAGCTAGGTCTGGGGCAGATTTACTGGGATTATGTGCTAGACTCCCACCCTGATGTCACAGATCTTTTCTTCTGACCTTCTAAGTTGCCTTCAGTTGGAAAATGTTCTACTCCATCTTTTGGAGTGTTCTTATGCTCTAAAACTTGTTTAGAGTCATTATTTAAAAGAATTTAGAGAGGTTTGGGGGAGTTCCTGCCTTTACAATGCCATCTTGGTGCCACTTCTAATCACAAACCATTTTAAAAGATTTTTGCACAAACAAAGCCAATGCAAATAAGTTGGTTACTGCAAAAACAAAAATGAAAACAAAAACAAAAACAAAACAACAAAACCCATGCAGTAAATCTCTCTGCTAAATGTCTCATTTCCAATATATATTAAAAGGTGATTCATAGTTGTAAGAATGAGAGCCATCCCTCAATAAATAAATGGCCAAATGATATGAATAGGGAAGAAATTCAAGTCATCAATATTTATATGAAAAATGTTTCAAATCAATAATAATTCTAATAATCCACCTTCAACCTATCAGGTTGATAAAGTTGAAAAATAAGGAAAATGATAACTGTTATATTATATATTGTTAGTGGAATTGTGTGAATAGGCTCATCCATTCTGGAAAGGAATTTGGAACTATGGTCCCTAAATAACTAAACTGCACACTCCCTCTTTGATCTAGCAAAACTGCTATTAGGACTATATCACCAAAAAGATCAAAGAAAGGGGGAAAGGATCACTATGTACAAAAATACTTATGACTATTTTTTGTAGTAGCAAAGAACTGGAAATTAAGGGGTATTCATCAACTGGGGAGCAAATTATAGCATATGAATATAAAGGAATACTATTTGTGCTATAAAAAATGGCAAAAGGGCTAGTTTTAGAAAAACCTAGGAAGTCTGATAAGATTTGGTACAGAGCGAATTGACCAGAACCAGAAAAGCAATTTATACAATAATAATACTGTACAATAAGAAGCAATTTTGAAAGACTTAAGAATTCTGATCAATGCAATGACCAACCATAATTCTAGAAGAACTGATATTGAAAAATACTATCTACCTCCTGGTGGGGCAGCTAAATGATGTAGTGAAAAGAGGGTTCAGTGTCAGGAGGACTCATCTTTGTGAAGTCAAATTTGACCTCAGACATTTACTAGCTTTGTGATCCTGGGCAAGTCACTTAACCCTGCTTGCCTCAATTTTCTTATCTGTAAAATGGGCTGGAGAAGGAAATGGCAAGCCATTCCAGTATCTTTGCCAAGAAAACTCCAAATGGGGTCATGAAGAGTTGGACATAACCTTAAAATGACTCAACAAAACCCATCTCCTGACAGAGAGGTAAGGAACTCAAAATACAGAACGAAAGATACATTTTGGAACATGCCCAATGGGGAATTTGTTTTCCTCAGTTATGTGAAAATGTTTTGTTTCTACTTTTTTCTTTCTTAATGGAGGAGGAGATGGAAGTGAGAGAAAAATTGCTTATTAATTGAAAAATATTTTTTAAAAAATTACAGGATCTACTAGACTTACCTCATTTTCTTTTCTTTTTTCTGGATATGATTACTAAACTTGTAGATGGGGAAATATTCTTACCAAGATTTTAACCAAGCTTTTAATAAAATATCTTATATTATTCTTATGGAGAAAATGGAGAGCAATGGATTGTACAATAATATAATAAAGTAAATTCAGAACTGATTGTATGAACAAACTCAAAAAGGAGTTGTTATGCTTAACATATATTGAATTACTTGCTATCCAGGGGAGGGGGTGAGGGAAAGAGATGGGGGGGTGGAATTTGGAGCATGAGGTTTTGCAAGGGTCATTGTTGAAAAATAATCCATGTATATGTTTTGAAAATAAAAAGATTTAATAAAAACAAAGTAGTTGTTAATGGTTTAATGTCAGCTTGTAAGGAGGTCACCAGTGGAACATACCAGGAATCTGTACTTGACCTGATGCTGTTGAACATTTTTTATTAGCTACATTTTTACTGGCTATATTGAAGGTGAAATTCAACAGGGATGAATGTAAAGTATTATAGTTTATAATACATAGTAGTAGTTGTTGTTGTAATAGTAATAGTAGCAGCAGCAATGGTAACAAATGATTATATGATACTTTCAGGATCTCCAAAGCACCATATATAATATTTCATTTTATTCTGTACACAAAAAAACAAAATTCACAAGTGCAAGGTGAAGGAAGCATGGCCAAATGCCAGTTCTGAAAAAGCTCTGGAGGTTTTAGTGTACCAAACTAAAGTGATTGAGTTGTAGCTGTCCCAAAAGCTAATATAATCTTGGGTAGCACAGCAAGGTGCAGAATTTCTAGAAATAGGGATATATGATCATCCTACTCTGCTCCATCTTGGTCAGGCCGCATCTAGAATATTGTATTTAGTTGTGGGAACCACTGTTTAAGAAGAACATTGATAAGCTTAGGGAGTATTGGAGGAGGGCAGCAATTAGGCTGGTGAACAGCTATGTGATAAGAGGAACAGTTAAAGAAAGTAGGTATTTTCTGGGGAAAAAAAAATTTGGGAAACAAAGAAGAACTATATGGATTTGAAGGATTGTCATGTGGAAGATAGAGATTAGATTTGTTTTGTTTGTCCCAGAGGGAAGAAGCAGGAGTAATATGTGGAAGGAGGTCAGGAAAAACTTCCTAATAATTTTGAACTGCTTTGAGAAATGCTGGATTCCCCTCCTTGGAGGTCTTTAGGCAAAAGCTGGCTGATTCTTTGCTGTGGATGCTATAGTGAGAATGCCTTTCATGAGTGAGTTGGACTGAGTAACCACCAATGTCCCTTCCAACTCTCCTACTTAGATTCTGCATTTGTCCTTTCTATCTCCCTATCAAGGGAACCCAATCTGACAAATGATTGAAAGGCAAAGTGATGCAGTGAAAAGAATGGCTGTGAGGAGTTGGGGACGTTGGCTAGAATGCTGCCTCTGTTCCTTACAAATTATGTGATCTTAGGTATTTCCTTTCACTTGGGACCAGTTTCCTTTGGGAAATGGTTCACAAACTTTCTTTATCTCATGACAATATAGTCTTCTTTGCTGTGAGGAATCATAGTTGTCAACAAAGGCAATCAGGCTCCTAAATCTATCTGGGCTTTGGGATATCTCCCCACCTCACCCTTTTCTCCTCTCTGACATCTCTCCTTATCTCTGTGTGTGTCTTTCTCTCTCTCTCATTCTCTCTGTCTGTCTCTCTGATGGTCTGTCTCTGTGTCTGTGTCTATTTCTCTGTCTCTATCTCTTTCTCTGTCCCTGTCTCTGTCTCTTCTCTGTTTCTGTCTTTCTGACATACTCTCTCCCTCTCTCCCCCCTTTCTTCTCCCCTCCCCTTCTCTCCCCCTCTCTCTTCCTCTCCCTTTTGTTCCTCCCCCCTCTTTCTCCCTCACTCCTCTCTGTCTCTCCCTTCCTCCCTCCCTGCCTGCCTCCCTCCCTCTCTCCCCCTCCCCCTCTTCCTCCCTCCCCCTCCTCTCCCCTCTCTTCATGAGTAGAATTGTGACTGTGGCTTCCCCAATACCAAGCCTCAAAAAGCAGGGGGCTCAGAGTAGAGCTGGGAATGAGTTTCATGATGCATTTGGCAAAATTCACAGACTTGAGAACCACTGCACTTGATGGCTCTGTGGTCCTTTCAGATCTAACATTTTATGAACCCCCTGGCAGTGAGAAGCAGGTATGGCACAGTGAAAGGAGACAAATCCACCTTTGTGAGCTCATGCAAGTCAGCCAACCTCTAAGTGATCTAGCTTGCTTTCTAAAATCATAAATTTCACAGCTAAGTGCTAACCTTCATTGGTAAAGGGACTTTCCTTATCTGGATGTTCTCTATACAGATCTCAGGTCTCATATTTATCAAACACCTTTGGATCTGTATCTCATCTGGGGAAATCCTGCTGAGAAGAACATAAATTTTCAGTGAAAGGAAGAAGCTATCAAAGGATGTTAATGCAGAAAAGGTCCAGAGAAAGAGTGGGGTTGAGGCTTATCTCCTTTTCTATCCATGACCCTCTTTGAAATTTTCTGTATTTCTCTTTCCATCTGACCATGTATGTGTGCTTGTCACTGTCTATCTATCTCTGTTTCTGTCTCTGTTTTTCCCTGCCCAGTGGTTTCTTGGCTGTTTATGGAAAACAACGCCAAGAGGAATCATGAAGCCGAGAAATTGCTCCACTCCAAAGTTGATGCTATTTGTGCTGAGCTTGGGGACATTTGAGACATGTGGGAATGTTAGAAATGCCTTGTGGAAGCCAAGCATTCTTACTTAGGGGCCTGCCTTGTTACATGAAATAGGGAAGGCTGAGCCAGTTCAAGCTGCCAATCACCAAGGTTAGATGGGGAATTTGGGGGCATTTTTATGGTTTCCTACAATTTTGAATCTTTAGGGGTTTCCCAGGTAATTGTTAGATCCTTCTAGTGGTTGGAAATTAAGCATTCAGGGGAAGCCAGAGAAGCATTGACTTTGAACATAGGAAGGAACCAAAATGTCATCTATTTTAACCTGACCTTGAACCAGAATCCATCCTACCATCCACCCACAAAGTGGTTATCTATCTTTTGCTTGAAAACCTCCAGGAATGAGACAACCTACTTCACTTTTGGATAGCACTGATTCTTGGGAATATAATGTAAATTAAGCCTACATTCTCTGTACCTTTCACCCATTACTCCTGGGCTGGCCCTCTGAAGCTATATAGAACAAGGCTAAGCCTTCTTCCACATGGATGGCAACCTTTAAGTACTTGAAGGTGGCTATCACAGTTCTTCTAAATTAAAACATCTGCAACTCTCTGAACCAGTTTTTATATGATATGACCTTGAGACCTTTAACCATCCTGATCACCCATTTCTGGATGGTCTCGCCTATCTAGGACCAGTTCAGCTGCTCAGTTGAATGTCCTTGTGTATGTCATTGCATTGAAGATGTAAAAATCTGGAAGAAACCTTAATGATCACTATCTAGTTCAACTTCCTCTTAGAGTCACACAGCTAAATAAATGATACAAACAGTCAGGACTCAAATTCACCTCTTGATTTCAAGTCCACTGCTTTTTTCATCATGGTAGTGACATTCCCTCCCTAGTACTTTCTTCATCTGTAAAATGGGGACAATATCTATTCTACTTATTATATAGAAACAAATATAAAAATGTTGTAAAACCATGGATTCTTAATGCAGGAGGGGACTAGATTTCACTTTAGCATATCTTTAATTGTTAAAAGATTTTCTAGACTGGCCATTAATTTTCTGTGTGGTCTTAAGTGAGTGACCTAACCCTTGTGAACATCGGTTTCCTTATCTTTAGAAAGAGAAGGAAAGAGATGGCATAGGAAGGTAATAGTTGTCACTGAAGTCTTGGCCAAAGAAATCAGTTTTCTCTTCTAGCAATCAAGGATCACTCAGCTGAAGCCTAGTGTTAATTGACTACTTCTAACTGTTAGAGCCTGAACAACTTTGAAGCCCTCATTTAGTGTTTTCCATTCTCCCCCTTAAGCTGCTGTATCAGGTTTTTCTACCATCAGTTTTTCTTCCTAGTTCTTAGACATTAAATGGGAGCCTCCAGACTTTCAAAGATTCACTTTTTGCTTACAAATTCACAATTTCCCAAACTTTTCCTATCAAATCAATAGTCCTTTAAAAAAACATACCTCAGTCTCCAAATGTTTTTATTATTTCTTTTTTTTTAAAAAATTACTGTCACTTGGATCTTTTCAGCAATATAGTAATTCAAGACAATTCCAATAGACTTGTGATGAAAAGTGCTATCCACATCTAGAGAAAGAACTGTGGATCAAAGCAAAGTATTTTCACCTTTTTTGTTGTTACTTGTTTCCTTTTTTCTTTTTTGCATTTTTCCCTTTTGATCTAATTTTTCTTGTATAGAATGATCAAATATAGAAATATGTTTAGAAGAATTGCACATTTTTAACCTATCAGATTACTTTGGTGTCTTGGGGAAGGAAGGCAGAGGGAGAAAAACTTGGAACACAAGGTTATCCAAAATATTAGATTTTATCCACCTGATCAATTGTCTGCCAAACAATATAAAATTACAGCAGAAAAGGGAAAAAGTCTTATCATAAGTAAAAAAAATACTTACAAATGAACTAAAATATGTATCATAATTTTGGCTCTGAAGGCTTCACCACAAGAATCCATCACTTTGGTACCTTGAAACTATGAATATATAGATTCATTTATCTAGTTTTCAATAAATAAAAACTTTCCCTGACTACTTAAAATATTAAACTCATCCCACACAAATGAGGAAGCATCTTACATCATTCACAGAGGGATTTGAATCTTTATATCACAGATGGTTCAAATCTAATTTGAAAATTATTTCTGAAGGTACTTTTTAAAATAGGTTCTTTTGTTCCTCTTCAGCTATCAATCATTAGCCACATCTTTTCACCATTTAATAATTAACATAAATTTTTTCCTTTATGCAAAAAATGTTTTCTGCCCTTTTATCACCAAATTGCAGTGTACCTTACTTACACTATGGATGACTTTCTAAATATCACATGAAACCACCTGATTCAAACTTTTGGTTTGTATCCATAGAAGAACCTGGAAAATGGAATAACTAAGCATTATCATTTATACTTTGCCCACTTGAGACTCTCTATTGCTGTAATGTTCATGGTTTATGAGAAAGAAACTTTTTTACAAGAACTCCTCCTTGAATTAAATTCTTCATGGAATTAATTCATTCTTCATGGAAACCAATAAGTTCCTTTCCCTAATTGTCCACAGTTTTCAGATATCAATAGTTTGGTACAAGAAAACATGGGGCTTACAACAAGATAAAAAAGCAAGCCAGCTTTACTGATGCTTACGTTGATGTTCTAACAAGTCAAATTATTGTATTCTTTACGCACCCCAAATTACATTTATTTATTCACGACACACTATGTGTACTTACCTGTAGAGGAGTTGAATCCCCACAGAAGAATGGAATTTCCCTGTAGCTCTAGGATTCTAAATTTCAGATTCTAAAAATTCAGTAATAACATCAAGTGTAGAATCGGGCGGCCAGGTGTCCAGGTAAAGGTTAGTTGAGCCTGCCCATATCATAAAACTCTTCCTCTCTCAAAGGTCTCTGAGTAAGAATAACTGCTGCTTACCAGCCCCCTCTCCCTCCCAGCCCCCAAGACTTGCAGTAGTCAGTCCCAGCTACTCAGATTTTAGATGATTATTGGGAAACAAAATGGATTTCAGCTGAACTTTTAATAGTGGTGTGGTCACAAATTCTGTGACACTGTGATGCTGGCCTGTTATTAGTGTGTTGTGACATTGGGATGTTGTAGGTGTGCTGTTAGCATATCACTGACATATTTTCAGCATCTTGGCAATGACATTGTGATATTGGTGGCATTTGGATATACTATCAGCATTGAGATTTTGGTCTAGTTACTCCTCTCAAGTCCTCCAATTCCTTATTTTTTTATTTTTTTATTTTTTTGGTGAGGCAATTAAGGTTAAATGACCTATCCAGGATCACACTGCTAGGAAGCATTAAATATCTGAGTCTGGATTTGAACTCAGGACTTCTTCACTCCCCTACTAGTATTCTATCCATTGCACCATTTTGCTGCCCCAAGTTCCCTCATTTTTAAAACAAGGGGGTTAGATTCAATGGTCTCCAGGATTCCTTCCAATTCTAATTACATTCTGTTCCAAAGTCCCTTCCAGCTCTGACATTGTTTGATTCAATAAAATAGACAATGCAAATGATGCTGACAATTACTTTTACAGACACTCAGTGAAGGAGGAGGATTTAGGCAAGCAGAGAGAAGGGAGGAGAACAATCAGGAGAGGAGGAAAGTTTGATAAAAACCATGGAGTTAGGGATGAGGGTGTTCAGGCTGTGCTGAGGTCAATGAGGATAGTCTGTCTAGTTGGATCAGAGTGTGTATATTATGGGGGAGTAGACTGGGGTCAGATTATGACACTGAGAAGTTTGCTTTGTCAATGTAAAACCTTTGGGAGTTTCATGAATAGGAGAGTGACAAGATGAGAAAGATGCTAAGGAAGAATCATTTGAAGCTAATGTTTACTGAATAATTTTCACACACACTAATAAAAATAGCTTTTAGCTGAGTAAGCTGCACTTTCCAAATTTATGACATTTTTGTTTACTTTATCTTGTTTGACTTAAGAGAGTGCTATGAGATAGACTGTTCCTCCAGAGAATCTAGCATGATCTGCCCCCAGACATTAGGTGGCAGAGGAGGAAACAGATGGGGACAGAAGCGCCATGACAACATGATGCTGGGAGTGTTGGCCTAGAGCTGGGTTAAGGAGAAGGACTGTGAGTAAAATCTGGACCCTCCTGAGGAAGAGTACCTCTCCCTCTTCCCAATTTATGGGAGCACCTGGAGAAAAATCTTTGGTCTTTCTACCCTAGCTCTGGAAGGATTTGTTATTGTTGTTCTTGTTGCTATTCATCATGTTTGGCTTTTCTTGTCACTGTGGACCATACTGTGCTTGGGGTTTTCTTAGCAAAGATGGCACTTTCTTGGTACTCCAGGAATGATTGGCCATTTCTTCTCCAGTGATTTAAGTCAAAGGCCAAGTGGTCACACAGTAAGTACCTGAGATCAAAGTAGAATCTGAATCTTTTTGACACCCTGCTCTATCCACTGAGTCACTTAGATACCTCCTAGGCAACAAAGATTGAGTGTCCAAGGAGGGACTTAGACTCAGAGGTGTTATTGATTTGCTCAAAGTTTCACAGTTTGTACCTAATAATAGAGACACAAAACTCAGACTCAGATCTACCGTATCCTAGTATAGGGCCATTTTCCTCATTTATTTATTTATTTGTTCATCTATTTTTTCATTCATTCATTTATTTTTATCATACTGCAGAATGTCACATTTCATAAAAAATTCACTTTATCAGTATCAACAGTAGGCTCCAAAAAGGGAATTAGGAAAGCCATCAGCTTTGCCCTCAAAGCAAAGGTAAGGGAGTCAAATCTGATATAAACTGTGCCTATTGCTCTGAAGGACAATCCCATAGCTCAAGAGGGAGAGCCAAGCACAAAGATTCATTAGATTCCATTCCTGGAGTCTGATGGGTGGAATTCACTGTTAGGAGACTAGAGGATGGGCAAAAGGCCAGGAAGGGTCAAAGGATTCCACAGAACAAGGATGGAACTAGAATGGAGAAAAATTTCATGGATTAGGTTTGAGAGGGGAGTAAGTAAACTTCCTAACCAAGAAACTGCACCTGGCCACAGAGGGAGAGGTGAGACCTAACAGGCTTGACATGTGGGATAGGATGAGAAGTTCTTGGCATTTCCCTCAGCACCAAAATAACTAGTGATCTTCGTGCCTCAACCCCTGAACAATGAGGTCACCAAGAGGATAAACTACCCAGACCAAGTACATGCAAGAAAGAACCACCTTGTTCTGGGAAAGCATGGCGCTCAGCCACCAGGGCAGACATTTCACTTGGTCATGGTCTATTCCTAGCATAGAGACATCATCATGATTCTTGAGTGCAACAAGATACCAGTTAAGGAATGCTAGAGCTGGAAAGATATCCAATGTGTCTCAAGAAATGCAAGGCAATAGTTAACCATATATGTGCAGTACTTGTACACTGTAAATCCCATTACAAGATGGCAGGATGATATAGAGGGACAGGATAGAGAAGTCATAGCTGGAAATCAAAAGACCTGTTTTTTGTCTTGTCTCTGCCATTAATTTCTTCATCTCAGTCTCCTCCATAAAATGAAACTACTGAATCATTTATAAAATCCCTTCTTATTGCCATATTTGTGATTTTAGGAATTGTTCAGTTGTTTTTCAGCCATGTCTAATTCTTCACAACCCCATTTGGAGGTTTCTTGGCAAAGAGACTTTTTCCTTCTTTATCTATTTTATGGATGAGGAAACTGAGGTAAATTGGGTTTAGTGATTTGCTCAAATCTGAGGCCAGATTTGAATTGAGGTAGATGAGTCACCTAGCTGCCAAGTCTTAGGAAAATGGGTTTAAATTCCATCTCTGTCACTACTAGCTATGTAATGTTTCTGACCTTCAGTTTCCTCATCTGTAAAGCAGGGAATACTACCTATCCCATATTGTAGAGAAAGCCTTTGTGAGCCTTAACTTCATCTACAAATGTGAGTTATTTGTTTTTGGCCCCAAGATCTTTACCATCCTCTGCCCCTACCTATTCTAAGTTCCATTTTGGGTAAAATTCACTGTTTAGCCAACATTCTTATTGCCTAGCCTTCCTCATACAGCTCAAGAAAGGAAGTGCATGGAACCTAGTTGGCTTACATTACTAATTGCAAGGCTAAAAAAATAAGATCATGTATGTCAAGGGATTTGCAAATTTTAAAGTGTTATGTAAATGTCATCTATTACTTTTGGTTTGTTTTTTAAGAGGTAAAACTGAAAGAAATAAACAGCAGGATGATTTCAGAGAGGCCTGGAGAGATTTACATGAACTGATGCTAAGTGAAATGAGCAGAACCAGGAGATCATTACACATGGCAACAAGAAGATTATATAATGATCAATTCTGATGGATGTGACTCTCTCCAATAATGAGGTGATTCAGACCAATTCCAGGGGTTTTGTGATGAAGAGAGCCATCTGCACCCAGAGAGAGGACTGTGGGAAGTGAATGTGGACCACAACATAGTATTTTCATTCTTTTTGTTGTTTTTGCTTGCATTTTGTTTTCTTTCTCAGTTTTTTTCCTTTTTGATCTGATTTTTCTTGTACAGCATGATAACTGTGGAATTGCACATGTTTAACATATATCACATCACTTGCCATCTAGAGAAGGGGATCAGGGTCATGGAGGGAAAAAATTAGAACACAAGGTTTTGTAAGGGTGAATGCTGGAAATTATCTATCTATCTATCTATGTATATATATATATAACAAAAATATTTAATTTTTAAAAAGAGGCAGCACTGAATATTGCATTGAGTGTTTTATTTGGGCTCAGGAAAACTGGTTTTGAATCCTGTTTTATACTAGTTGAATAAAAGTTGTGTGATATCACTGAGCCTCAGTTTGTAAATAGAGATAATAGAGGATCAAATGAAATATATATGTTACAATAATAATAATAGTATTGATAATGACAATGATAATGATAGCTATTATAATTGTTAGATTTTGTGATGCAATTGAATGAGCCCTGGATTTAACATCAAAAACACTGGGTTTCTGCCTCCTATTGGCCATATGACCACAGAATAGGTTAGTTGTTTTTTGTTTATTTTTTTAACCTTTTTTCTTCATTAATAAAAGAGCAGAAATAATAATAATCTTTGCATAATTCATCTCACTAAAGTGGCTGAATAAATTTTGGTATATGAATGTCATGGAATATTATTGTTTGGTAAGTAAAGGCCAGCAGGATGATTTCAGAGAGGCCTGGAGAGACTTGCATGAAATGATGCTGAGTGAAATCAGCAGAACCAGGAGAACATTATACACAGCTACAAGACTATACGATGATCAATTCTGATGGACATGGTTCTCTTCAACAATGATGTGATTCAAACCAGTTCCTATTGTTCAGCGATGAAGATAGTCATATACATCCAGAGAGAGGCCTGAGGGAACTGAGTGTGAACCACAACACAGCATTTTAACGCTTTCTGTGAATATTTCCATGCATTTTGTTTTCCTTCTTAGGTTGTTTTTTTTTCTTCTCTCTTTCTAGATCTGATGTTTCTTGTGCAGTAAGATAACTGTATAGATATGTATACATATATTGGATTTGTCATATAATTTATCATATTTAGCATATATTAGATTGCCTGTCATCTAGGGGTGGGAGTAGGGGGAAGAGGGGAAAAAGCTTGGAACAAAAAAAAAGTTTTGCAAAGGTCAATGTAGAAAAATCACTCATATGTTTTGTAAATAAAAAGCTTTTAATAAAAAATAATAATAATAATAATTCACCTCACTAGTCAATTATTATGTAAGGTTATTGTGAGATTGAAAAAATGTAGGTAGGGTGCACTACAACTGCAAAGAGTTATGTGAATGCTAGCTTTTGCAAGCTTACAGGTTCTAGGCCCTCCTCCACCTTGTATCTCCACCACTGCAACTCTTGAAACAATAGAAATATGGCCAAAGAGTCTACATTACATAACATTTTTCATGGACATATACTTTCTATCCCTCCTCTCCCCTGCAGGGCACTACTTCTGTCAAGGCCCATATTTCTAAGACTCTAGGGCTAGGATTTGAGGGAACTATTGCTCTCAGACAGGGAGGTGGGTTAGTAGTAGAACAGAACTAGAATACAACTTCCAAATCCCTCTCCATGATTGTCTTGATTTGAGCAGTAGTCAATTTATGAGTGTTGATTCTGCATCTGCTGTGTGCCTGACACAGCTTAGCAATTTTTTTTACTTAAAAAAAAGTATTTTATTTGAAAAATAGTAAGAAAAAAAAGAAAAAACAGAAAAGGAATACAAAACAAAATAAAGCCAAAAAAAAGAATATTGTCATGTGCCCTGCAGAATATCAGGGAGGGCTCAAAATATGTAACAACAAATTACCAGATTAAGAAAGTATGTATATTAGTAGAAGAAAGTATATTCATTAATGTCCACTTTTTATTTGCTTCCTTGTAAATTGTTCTTTAGTTCTCTGCTGCACATCTTATTTACTTTATTCTTTTTTTCCCATTTCTATTATTGACAATAAAAGTATAAGTACCTTAGGCGGTACCTAGGTAGTATATTGGTTAGAACATTGTGACTGTAATCAGGAAGACCTGGATAAAAGAGAAAGACATTGACATTGTAAATGGAAAGCATTCTACACACTGGGAAAGATCAGAGGCCAGTAGCAGGCTTTCTCAGGCCAGTATGGTGGAACTACCCAGCAACTTGTTGATCTACCTGATGCAGGCTGAGAGGAGCCACATCATCTGCTTGACCAAGCCCAGCAATGGATCAATACATTGAACAGAGACTTTGTACCCTACAAGAAGCCAGCCCAACTTTGCAATGGAATAATTCATCTATTCATAAGTCTATACTCCAAAGAGAACCTACTGTTCTCTCCATACTGGTGTATGTATTTGTGGGAGATTTCACCCCTGGTTCAAGAAGAAATGCTTAGTAATTTCTGTTTCTACTGTGCCTTTGATTAAATGACTTTTGCTAAAGAATTAAATAATCTACTGGCTGATTCTTAAACAGAAATACACTGGTAGGTGTTCATGAGCCAGTATTAAAAAATGCTCCCATAATTCTGAAAGTAGTAGTATCTGTGTACCTTTGGGAGCTAATCTATCATTGCTAGGAGAAGTTGGAGATATGAACCCAGAGGGGATATTATAAAAATGAATACAAGATACAATCGTGTATAATGAATGAAATTCTGAGAGACCAATTTCTGAGAATGATTTAATTAATTTATGAGTTAGACTAGCAATAACCAATAAATTGAGGTCCTTGGTCTCTCAGGTTACAAAGACATCCTCTGAAGGTCACAGGACATTTAGATCCAAGTATGTCTTTCTTCTGAATATCCTGACAGTACACAATTGGAATCTCCCCTAGGAAAAATAAGACAATCCTGATTGGCAAATGGATTGATTGGCCTTCAAGTCTGGCTGATTACCCCCCTCTCCAACATTTAAGGATTGTCAGTTGTTCCATGAGAGAGAGAGCTGTGTCTAGCAATCTTGGATCAATCAGGTTCCTTCCGATTGTGGCTTCTTTATTGCTTCAAATCTTGGTTTGAAAGCAAGGATCACAATAGTTATCCCCTGGGTAACATTGGCTCTCTCAGGATCAAATACAAAACCCAGAATTTAACATTCAAAGCCCTCCCTAACCTTGCCTTTTCCTACCTTTCCAGTATTCTTACACCTTTCTCTCTGCTATATATTCTTCAGTTCAGTGGGGCTTAGCTTAGATATTACCTCAGGACTGTGATGACTGGAGTGAGGCTGGTGACTTTGCCCAGCCTTGCTTCACTTAAGTCCAATTCGCTTACAAGTCAAGACATCATCCTCCGGAGGCAGCTAGGTGGTGCAGTGGATAGAGCACCAGCCTTCAAGTCAGGAGGACCTGAGTTCAAATTTGGCCTCAGACATTTAACACTTCCTAGCTGTGTGACCCTGGGCAAGTCACTTAACCCCAATTGCCTCAGGAAAAAAAAAGTCATCACCCTCCTGATGACATTGGTCCTCTACAACAACAAGCAACAATAGAGTGACATTGTCTTTCTTGCTATTAGAGGAACAAGACACTCCATCTCTCAGCTCTGAGAGTTTTCTCTGACTGTCCTCCAAGTCTTAAATGCTCTTTCTGCCTCATCTCTGCCTACTGTCTTCCCTGGCATCGAATTTCAACTAAAATCCCATTTTTACAGGAAACCTCCCCCAACTTCTCTTATTTTCAATACCTTAGTATTTATCTTGTATATGGATTTTTTGTGTCTTCTCCCATCAAGTTGTGAGTTCTTTGAAATCATTTGTATCTTTTTATATCCCCATCACTGAGCATCACTTTCAGTTCTTCCCTTCTGTGTTCTAAGCTCCTTTCCAGCTCTGCCCTTCTATGTTCTAAGGATCTCCTAGCTCTGATCTTTTGTGTTCTAAGTTCCCTCCCAGCTCTGCCCTTCTGTGTTCTAAACTCCCTCTCAGCTCTGCCCTTCTGTGCTCTAAGTCCCTCTCAGCTCTGCCCTTCTATGTTCTAAGCTCCCTCTCAGCTCTGCTCTTCTGTGCTCTAAGGTCTTCCCAGCTCTGACATGCTGTATTCTAAGGGCCCTCTCAGCTCTGGCCTTCTGTGTTCTAAGGGCCCTCCTAGCTCTGACCTTCTTTGTGCTAAGCTCCCTTCCCATTCTGACATTCCATGTTCTAAGCTCCCTCCCAGTTCTGATCTTCTGTGTTATAAGGACCTCCCAGCTCTAGCCTTTTGTGTTCTGAGTTCCCTCCCAGCTCTGACATGCTGTGTTCTAAGCTCCCTCTCAGCTCTGACATGCTGTGTATTAAGCTCCCTCCCAGCTCTGACCTTTTGTGTTCTAAAGACCTCCCAGCTCTAGCCTTTTGTGTTCTGAGCTCCCTCCCAACTCTGACATCCTGTGTTCTAAGTTCCCTCCCAGCTC
>JAJPUD010000998.1:28979-83138 GCA_023553655.1 Myrmecobius fasciatus | reverse complement strand
CTCTGACATGCTGTGTTCTAAGCTCCCTCCCAGCTCTGACTTTCTGTGTTATAAGTTCCCTCCCACTCTGACATCCTGTGTTCTAAGTTCCCTCCCACCTCTGACATGCTGTGTGTTAAGAGCCCTCCCAGCTCTGATATTGTGTTCCAACATTTCTTCTAAATTTGACTATCATGTTCTTAGATCCCTCCCAACTCTGCAGCATCCTACTGTTCTAAACTCCCAATTTAAACATGCTGTGGCCCATCTACATTTCTACTGAAGAATTTTCTACTACCATTTACTCCTGTTCAAATAAAATTCATCCCCTCCCAAAAGACAGCATGCAGGACACACAACTGCAACTGTATAGGTTTGATTCCAATCCTTTATATTATGTCACCTCAGTTTAGATCTTCATCTCTCAGAACATAGGGGAAATAGCCTCAGGATCTGGAAGGAACTTGAGCCTTTCCCTGGAAACAAGCAACTCTCCTAGAAGGTCTATCAGTGTCTTCATCCACGTTCAAGACCAGAGAGAGGTTCCCAGAGGAAAAGAAAGAAGCGCCTTTTCTGTGGAGATAGCACCTCCCTTTCCAGCTGATAACACCTATCTTCCAGCTAAACTAGACTTCCTACTGTTCCTCACATCTCCATACCTCTGCCCTGACTGTCTCTCAAAGCTGGGAAACCCTCCCATCTCTCCCTCTTAGAATCCCTATTTCCCTTCAATGCTCATTCCAAGCATCTTCTGTATGAAGCCCTTCTTGATCTCCCAGTTGTTGCTGGATTTCTTCATAAAAAAATTATCTTGTGCCTATTTTCCCCCTATATTTTCTACATACTTATATATCTTCCCCTGTAGAATATTAACTTCCTGAGGGCAGAGAGTGCTTCATTTTTGGCTTACTTTGCCTGAACCTAGAGAGTTTAGTCAG
The DNA here is from genome assembly GCA_023553655.1 of Myrmecobius fasciatus. NCBI lineage: Eukaryota > Metazoa > Chordata > Mammalia > Dasyuromorphia > Myrmecobiidae > Myrmecobius > Myrmecobius fasciatus. The sequence goes on along the minus strand of JAJPUD010000998.1, from coordinate 82,221 downwards.
CCAATAAGCATTTATTAGGCAGTTATGTGCTTGGAACTGAGAGTACAAAGGCAAAAACAGTCCTACCCTCAGGAAGATCCCATTCCAATTGGGGAGTACATATTCAGACAATACAAGATAGTGACAGTGTAAATTGAATTAATCTCAGAAGGAAGAGGCTTGGGTGGAATGGGAAAACCAAGAAGGACCTCCTGCAGAAAGTGGGATTTTAGTTGAATGTTGAACTAGACAGAGGGAAGGAGGGAGAGCTTTGCAGACATGAGGGATAGTGGATGCAAAAGTAAGAAAGTGAGTGGTGACTATATAAGGGGATTCTTTCCATTCCTATGGTGAAGGAATATGTGTGGGTGGGTGTGTGGGTGTATATACACACACATACACCTATGGTGGTACATGAGTATTTACATATATATAAAACACATAAATAATATATAAATGTGTGTTTATACATTACATAAATAATATATATTTATGTGTATTTGCATAATACATATAAATGTGTATTTACATATTACATAAATAATATTTGTGTGTTTACATATATTTAAAACATATATGAGTGGGTATTGTGCATGCTGCATATATAGTAATACACATAGATATAAACATACATATCACACATATGTGTAAATTTTAGCCACAGATTAGATTAGTTGAACATCTTTCCGGGTTTACTCACGGACTATCAGTGTGTCAGTCAGACCTTACTCCCTCCACCAACACAGAATCCTGAGTAATGATCTGTCTTTCCCATGGGGCTCCCTGGCTTCTCCCTGGAGTTTTTTCAAGGCTGTTAGAATAGCAGTGATCTCCAGCTTTTCTGGTGTGAGCAGCACACTTCTAGCTTTTGGTCCTCCCAGGAGGTATTATAACAACAATGCTCTGGGCATGCTCGGGCACGTGCCCAAAAGAACTGAATAAACCCCCTTCACCATCTTTTGAACAAGGTGTGATTTCCCCTAGCCTGGAGTCCTTATTGCCCCGTTGTTTGCACAGTGGTAGTGAGTACCCCTGAACTGACTTTAGATCAAGCTGACCCTGCAACATGGAAAGGGAACCACTAGAGAGACAGACACAGAAATGAAGCACAAGTAGAAATTCAAGTGAGCATACACTCACAGAGACAATGCACAACATGTAAACTCGGAAAGAGACCCAGCAGCAAGCATTTACTGAGCATCTATTGTGAATCAAGGGATTTACTAAGCACTAGAAATATAAATACAAAGTAGGAAATGATCTTTATTCTCAAGAAATCTGCCCCAAGTCCCTCTTATGTGTATGTGCATGTATATATGAACTTGTATGTGCGTATTTGTTTAAGTATATATACCCACACACAAATACATGTGTATATATAGAATAAATACATATGAAATAAAAAAAAGTTAATTAAATATATACATGATGATTAGGGAAGGAGGGCATTAGCAACTGAGAGGAATTGGAAAAAGGTAATGCTCCATCTTGAAGGATTGGAGGAATTTTATAAAGTAAAAGTGGGGAGAAAGGGCATTCCAGGCACAGTGGATGGAGTAGTGCGAAGTCATAGGGATGGGAAATTAGGGAGCTAATGCAGAACAGACAGATCAGGTTGGTTGGATCATAAAGTGGGGGAAGAAAAATGACATAAAATGAAGATGCAAAGATAAATTAAGATCAGGTTGCAAAGAGTTTTAAAAGCTAATTAGATAAGTATATATATTTTATCCTAGAGGCAATATGAGTTAGTAAGTACAGGAGAGTGACATGGTCAGATCTGTGCTTAAGGAAAATCATTTTGGTTCCTGTGTGGAGGATGATAGTAGCGGGATGAGACTTCAGGCAGGGAAGCCAATTAGCAGGCTATTAAATTAATACAGGAGGGAGGTAATAATAAGAGCCTCCCTCCATCAGAATGACTAGGTGACACAGTAAAAAGAGTTTTGGGCCTGGAATCAGGAAGACCTGAGTTCAAATATGGCCTAAGATATCAACTAACTGTGTGATTTTGGTAAAATTACTTAACTAAGTTTTGTCCACCTCAGTTTCCTCAACTGTAAAATGGGGGTAATAACAGCAAATTAACAAATTAAATAAATAATATAATTTAATAACAAATAAGTTAACAATTTAATGAGAAATAAATTAACAAATTAAATAATGTAATAACAAATTAACAAATGAAACAATATTTGTAAAATGCAACACAGTTTTTGGCATATTTGTAAAGCACTTAGTACAATGACTGGATTAATGAACGATAGCTGTTGATATTACTATAGCTAATAATGTTTTTGTTATTACCATGATTATTGTAGAGATGGCAGCTTTGTGATTGGAAAGAAGGGATTGGATGCAAAGGATACTGTGAAGGTAGAAAGAGCAAGATTTGGCAGCTGATTTGGCTAAGTACAGTTAGGGAGAACGAGGTGTGAAGATAACATTGAGGTTACAAACCTGGAAGACTGGATAACTTGTGGTGTCTTTGGCAATATAGGAGAATTTGGAAGAACAAAGTCATTTAACTCCTTGGGTCTCCAGTCAGAAGTATTTAACTGTGTGATACCTGGAAATGAACATAATTTTTCCAAGATGGGTCAAACAGGGCAAAAATCAGGGGCTGCTACCTCCCTGTTTTTGGAATATGTTTTTTTAATGAAGCCTAAAGGTCACATTCACTTTGTTGAATGTCATGTTACACCTGGAACTGACATTGAGTTGGTAGATTCAATCCATCCCGATTAAAGTGAGTCACACCAAAGGAGAAGATTGCTTGATACCCTCAGAATAAGGGAAGAACACTTTCTTGACTATCAAAGGACTCAATTATAAGCTAATTTTATTATCTGGGGGAGAAGGAAAGGGGAAGGGGCAAAAATAAAATCTGTCCCAAATCCAAATCCTTTATTAACCTTACTTACTGGTTAGCTACATGCTATATCACTACTCAGACCATCACTTGAACCTCCTTCCCACCAATAACCTGGATTCTGCACCTATGCTAGGTCATCTTTAACTTTATCTTGCTTAGGTCTAGACCTCTAAGCTATTTCCAACTAACTCCACACCATGAAGTCACGATGAGTGACCCTCTCTCCCCCTTCTAGTTCCCTTTTATATGTTGTCCTCCCCATTCGATTGTAAGCTGTCTGAGGGCAGGCACCCTTTCTTTTTCTTTTTGTTTGTGTTTTTATCCCCAGAGATTATAGCACAATGATTAACACACATAATAAGTACATCACAAATGCTTTGTCTTCTCTCTGTTTCTCTCCTTTGCTCTGCTTCCTTGCAGAAAGACGAAGGGTCCTTTTTCAGGTAACCACAAGCCAAAATCAGATGCTCCCAGGGGAAAACCTCAATTAAAGGCAAAAATAAGTCAAGGGATGATTACTGGGAAAAACCCTAGTGTGAACTCAGTCCAACAAGTCAGGGCCCAGAGCCCAGCTGACGACAGATATACAGGTTACAATAATAATAACATCATAGCTCAAATTTATAGAGTGCATTCCTTCCTTGCCTCATCATAAAGCAAAAGTAACTTTGGGCATGCAAACTACCTTTGAAGAAGCTCATTACAAGGCAGCCGCAAAGTGGAAATTTTATTTTAGACACAAAAACTTTCAAAGATCATTTACAAAAGAGAGAAGTTGCAATTTCCTTTAGTAGTAGGCCTGGCCACACTGATAAGATGATAAGTCCCTTAAGTTTATTAAGTTTATTATTACTTATCTTGAAACACTTGAGGTAAACAGTACAAATGTTATCATCCCCATTTTATAGATGAGAAAGCTGAGGCCTGAGGAATTAATGGCTTGCCTAGAGTCATATACCTAGCAAGTATTAGAGGCCTGCTGGAGCCCAGCTCTCTTGGCTCTGCATCCACTAGATTCTATTTCTGCCAAGGTGTGGGGGTCAGGATCCCAGGCCCTTCATAAATGATTCTGAGGGCACTGGAACACTAGTTGAAGAAGGAATATACTGAGGGCTGTTTGAGACTGGAACTCAGCCTCTTTGGAGCCCCCTTCTCCTTGGACCTGTTGTTCTTGGCGAAGGTTGTGGGCCCACATTGCGATGAAAATGTATTCAATTAACATACAAAAATAAAGTGAAAAAGGGTAATAGTTATTGCAAAAAATAAAACCATAGGAAAACACTCCAGAAAACAGGCCTGGGGTGAAGAGAGGGGCCAAACAGTTCAGAAAAGCTGGAAAAATCTGGGTATGGCCCTAAGGGTGGCCCTGGGAGGGGGGATGGCCTGCTAGGAAAATAAAATATTCCCCATCTATGAAAGCCAGCAACCTCCAGCCCTGGGGCACTGAGGCAAGGAAAACAGCATTTGGAGCCAATGCTCTGGCTGTGTCCCTCCAAGACCAAGGGGACAAAGGGAGCTGCAAAGGCTAAGAAAACACCAGCTGGAGGCGGGGGTGCCTCTTAGAGGAGGAGGAGGGGTGGAGGATTAGGCTATTCTCTCCTCTTGGAGGCTCAGAGAGAAGAGAATATGGAGGGAAAAACAATGTACCTAAATCTTCTGCCTTAGATCTCTCACACCTGGGACAGGTGGGTTGGACCAGGGAAGCCTTCTAGTCTCTAATCTCTTTGGGGACAAAAGACATATGGCCCCATGACTGGTGCAGAAGCCATCAGTGATGTGAATCCTGGGTTCAGACATTCTGAAAGAATGGTAGCCCCTTAGAATTTAAAGGGAACTTAGAGGCTTTCCTTGTTTTACAGATGTTTTACAGATGAGCCCAAAGTGGACTGATGACTTACCTAGTGACATTTAGCTAGCAAGTGATTGAGATGAGATGGGATTGAGATGGGATAGGTAGCTATGGTCATGCAGAGGCAGGGGGATAAAGTAGGGTAGGAGAGCAGTGCAAGTCCAGAAGGCAACCCAACTCTTGGGTGATCATGCTGAGACCAGAGCTTCCAGAATCAAAGAAGAGCCTCTGCTGCCCAGAGATTACTACCATGCCTTTTTAGTGCTAGAAGAGGGATGTCTTGGTGATGACAGATCAAAGAAGTTGAGTTGAGCAGCATGGAGGCTGGTGGAAGGAGATACACTATTATTGTTATTATGAGTACAATGTATTCCCTTTTTCTGAAGAAGCAGCTGGGTGGTACAATGGATAAAATATTGGATTTGGACTTTTATTCAAATATGGCCTTAGATACTTGCTATGTGACTCTGGACAAGTCATTTGACCCATTTGTCCTAGTTTCCTCACCTGTACAGAGTGGCTTATGATAACAGAAGCTTCCCAGGGTTGTTGTAAAGTTGAAATGAGCCTTTGGCACAAAGCAGGTGTTATAGAAATGCTAACTAATATTTTTAATGTCCCAGGAGCAAAGCTTAGGCGTCCCACCCAAGTTATAGCTTTGTATCTTAGGAACAACTTGTGGCAATACAAACAGTGTTCTATCTGGGGTTAGAAGATTTGAGGGTTCAAATCTGCTTCTGATAGTCCATGCGTGAGTTACTGTACTTTTTAAAGTCTCATTTTTCTTATTTGTAAAATGGGTATGATAATAATACTGTTATTTTTATCTGTTATATAAGAATATTACCCCTAAACTAATCTATCTATTTAGTGCTATACCAATGAAACTCCCAAGAGATTATTTAACTGAACTAGAAAAAGTAATGACAAAATTCATCTGGAAAAACAAAAGGTCAAGAATTTCAAGGGAATTAATGAAAAAAATGCAAATGAGGGTGGCCTAGCTGCACCAGATCTAAAACTATATTATAAAGCAGTGGTCACCAAAACCATTTGGTACTGGATAAGAAATAGAGTAGTGGATCAGTGGAATAGGTTAGGTTCACAGAACAAAATACTCAATGACAATTGTAATCTAGTGTTTGATAAACCCAAAGACCCCAGTTTTTGGGATAAAAACTCACTATTTGACAAAAACTGCTGGGGTAATTGGAAACTAGTCTGGAAGAAATTAGGCATTGACCCACACCTAACACCATATACCAAGATAAGGTCAAAATGGATTCATGATCTAGGCATAAAGAATGATATTATAAACAAATTAGAACAATGTAGGATGGTTTACCTCTCAGACCTGTGGAGGAGGAAGGAATTTGTGACCAAAGAAGAACTAGAGGTCATCATTAATCACAAAATAGATAAGTTTGATTATATCAAGTTGAAAGTTTTTCTACAAACAAAATGAATGCAGATAAGATTAGAAGGGTAGCAGTAAACTGGGAAAATATTTTTACATCCAAAGGTTCTGATAAAGGCCTCATTTCTAAAATATATAGAGAATTGACTCAAATATATAAGAATTCAAGCCATTCTCCAATTGACAAATGGTCAAAAGATATGAACAGACAATTTTCAGACGAAGAAATCGAAACTATTTCCGGTCACATGAAAAGGTGCTCCAAGTCACTATTGATCAGAGAAATGCAAATTAAGACAACTCTGAGATACCACTACACACCTGTCAGATTGGCTAAAATGACAGGAAATGATAATGATAGCTGTTGGAGGGGATGTGGGAAAACTGGGACACTGATACATTGTTGGTGGAACTGTGAATGGATCCAACCATTCTGGAGAGCAATTTGGAGCTATGCTCAAAGAGTTATCAAACAGTGCATACCCTTTGACCCAGCAGTGTTTCTACTGGGCCTATATCCCAAAGAGATTTTTAAGGAGGGAAAGGGACCCACATGTGCAAAAATGTTTGTGGCAGCCCTTTTTGTAGTGGCAAGAAACTGGAAATTGAAAAGATGCCCATCAATTGGAGAATGGCTGAATAAATTATGGTATATGAATGTTATGGAATATTATTGTTCTGTAAGAAATGACCAACAGGAGGATTTCAGAGAGGATTGGAGAGACTTGCATGAACTGATGCTGAGTGAAATCAGCAGAACCAGGAGAACATTATACACAGCAACAAGACTATACGATGATCAATTTTGATGGACATGGTTCTCTTCAACAATGATGTGATTCAAACCAGTTGTGCTGCGATGAAGATAGTCATATACATCCAGAGAGAGGCCTGTGGGAACTGAGAGTGAACCACAACACAGCATTTTAACGCTTTCTGTGAATATTTCCATGCATTCTGTTTTCCTTCTTAGGTTGTTTTTTTTCTTCTTCTCTTTCTAGATCTGATGTTTCTTGTGCAGTAAGATAACTGTATAGATATGTATACATGTATTGTACTTGTCATATAATTTATCCTATCTAGCATGTATTAGATTACCTGTCATCCAGGGGTGGGGGGAGGGGGGAGAGAAAGGAAAAGCTTGGGAAAAAAAGTTTTTTTGCAAAGGTCAATGTTGAAAAGTCACTCATATGTTTTGCAAATAAAAAGCTTTATTAAAAAAAAAAAAAAGAATATTACCACAATTACTCTTGTTTTAGAAGCTGGTGGGATCAAGACTGAGAAAATAGTTTTAAAGTCTTATTTCCAATTTTCTCTGCTCCTCCTCCAGAAGAGATAAACCCTTTAGTTTCTACCCCCAGGGATTAATATGAGAACTAATCACAGAAGGGATGGGCCAGGTCTCTGAGGGACTGGGAAGAAAAAGAGGAAGGCTCTGGGTGTAACTTTTCCCCAAGTGGGACTGGATCCAAGAAAAAGGCCAACTTTGAGGAACTATCATTGGATAAAATAAAGACCCCATAGAAGGAAGGACAAGAAAAAGTTAGAAGCACAGATTGTTCAGGACTATAAAACGTGCTTGGTGAAATTAAGTGGGACAAAGTAATGGGAGAAAAAGTGGCGGAAATAACTGTCCCACATTAATGCAAGTCTCTAGCCAAGTGACTTTGGCATGTAAGACAGAGAAAAGGAGGCAAGCACACTATATAGTCAGTGTTAAAACTAAGAACACTTTGGTGGGGAAGAAGGGGGAATGGGGCTGGAGAGTGTACAGGGAAAGCCAAGATCTTGGGGAGAGAGAGGAGAGGAGTCATTTTTTCAGTCTTTAAACTCAAAGGGGAAAAATAAGAAGTGATTGGCTCAAGTGAGGGGACATCTCTGGTCAATGAAGGTGGCTGAATTGGCTGAAATAGGAGCCAGAATCACACAGACTCATTCACAAAGGCAAATAATGAAAACTTTTCAGAGTGGTCCTACCTCATGGAAGGAACAACCTTGTAGACTCAGCTCTGCCACTGACTTGCAGCATGTCACAGGATGGGCAAATCACTTCCTCTCTCTTCTCTAGTTCTCATTTTCTTTTTTAATAATTAAAATAACTTAAAGCTAGCATTTATATAGCACTTTCTGGCTTGAAAAACACTTTACGTACATTTGCATATATTTTCCTAGTTGATGCTTGCAATTTTTTTTTAAATTGGCACTTCAATGGTACATGGTATATAGTAGGTGGTTAATAAAAATTTGTCGATTGATTAAATGATTGAAGATTCAACTTTATACTACTTCTCCTAGGAATCTTTCCTGCCCTGCCCCCAGTTGCTAGTTCTATCATTTCCAAGGTTTCCTTCCCTATGCTCTGTATTTATCTTATGTGTTAAACTGTATGTAATCTCTTCATTAGAATGTAAATTCCTGATGCTAAGTGAAGTGAGCAAAACTAGGAGATCATTATACACGGCAACAGCAAAATTATACAATGATAATTCTGATGGATGGGGCTCTCTTCAACAAAAGGATGATTCAGGCCAATTCCAGTAGTCTTGTGATGGAGAGAGCCAACTGCACCCAGAGAGAGAACTATGGAAACGGAGTGTGGATCACAACATAATATTTTCACTGTTGTTATTTGCTTGCATTTTGTTTTCTGTCTCATTTTTTTCCTTTTTGATCTGATTTTTCTTGTGTAGCATAATTGTGGAAATATGTATAAAAGAATTGCACATGTTTAACATATATTGGATTACATGCTATCTAGGGAAGGGGATGGAAGAAGGGGGGGAAATTTTTGGAACATAAGGTTTTGCAAGGGTGAATGTTGAAAATTATCCATGCATATATTTAGAAAATAAAAAGCTTTAATAAAACAACACCACCAACAAAAAGAATGTATGTTCCTTGAGGCTAGCTTCTCAATATTTGTTTTTCTTTTTTTTCTTTTTTCCTTATATCACCATTATTTAGCAAAACACTTGGGACACAGGAATCACTTAATACATGCTGACTGATTGATTGAAGTAATATACATTTAATAAAATGGCATGGTGGATGAGGAAACTAGGACAGAAAGAGGTTAAATGAATTGAACAATGTCATACAGCTAGCCAAGTATCTGAGGCAATATTCAAACTCTCATCTTTCTGACCCCAAATCTAATACTCTAATAACTCTTCATTGTTGCCCTCTCTAAAGTGAATGGGCTTGATTAGATGGGGACTGAAGTCATTTCCATCTCTTAAGTAATCTAGGTTCTATCCATCACTGGTTGGTCAGAAGGTTCCTTGGTGTCCTCTAATTTTTCTAATTTTCTGTTGTTTTCTAATAATGGATAATTACTATCAATCATCTACTAAATTATAAACTTCCTTAAGGCCAGGGCAGAGTTATGTTTAACAGCACAGTGCTAGGTATTCAGTAGATACTTAATAAATGATTGTTTAATTATTTCATTGAGTGTCTAATACATTTTAAAATGTGTTTTTCCTTTTTCAGATTCTGGTCACTCAGAGAATGAGAATTTTCATCTGTCTGTGAAGCAGTTTTGAATGTACACAAAGCTCCTAACACATGGGAAGTTCCAAAAAAATTGGCCATTCCTACTTTGAAATATTTTTTATTAAATTGTCTCAGTGTTAGCAGATGATTTAGCATTTTCCCAGGGATCTGTATTTTTACAGGGAACAATGCCTTACCCAAAGGAATAACTTTAATTTTTAAAATAACTTTAATTTAATTGAACATTTATTAAGTACTTACTATGTTCAGTTAGGGAATTTAACTATCATAATGCTTATATCTGGGACAGACAGTGTGGATAGAAGAGTTGAACAGAACTAAACAGCTGAAGTGACCAGTCTGGACTGCTTTAGGGGAAATTTCAAACCTACAGTGTCTTTTGCAATTTAGAATCTATAAGAATTGCCTAGTTTCTGCCCATGGTTACACAGTCAGTATATGAAAGAGGCAAGGTTTGAACCCATGTCTTTTTGACTCTGAGACTAGCTATCTACCCAAGCCATACTGTCTCTCAGTGAAGAAGTGTCAAACTAGTAGCCAATAGCTCATAAGTAGTTTTCAAAACTCTCAAGTGCAGCCAGAGCCAGATTAAAATGTTACTGGGAAATGTTTAACTAAAAAAAAAATTACAATGCAACACAGATAATGTCAATTTGTGATTTTCTAAGGGATCCATTTTTATTGAAGTTCTACACCACTGCTTCAATGAAAGGCTCCTCATTTTCAAAGGCTATAAGGTCAATAAGCATTTAAGGCCTTCTAAGTATAAGGCTCTGGGCTAAATTATGGAAATACATATATTAGCTCAAAGACAGTCCCTGCCTTCAAGGAGCTTAACTCTAATAATAATAATAAGGAAAGAAAACCCATAAACAAGAATGGAAAGTGGGGATAGGGAAAGGGGGAGAAAGAGGAAGGTATCCAGCTCCGCCCTCGGGGTATTGAGAAAGACTAAGAGTTGGAAATCCTGATTAGAGAGGAATAAAGACAAGGCTGCTCTGGGTCTCTTTCTTAAAATAGAGATCCTAGGAGGAGCCAGTTGAGAGGGAGAGGCCTCTGGGCCATAGGGTACTTCCAACATGTGAAACCCAGGAGTGAAATGAACTTCCAAGATGAAATTTCTGGGGTATTGTAAAGAAGTGTCAGCCCAGGGAGGAATGAAGGAATTTTAATACCAACATTCAACTAGTGTTAATATATGATGATGATACATGGAATTCAGCTGTCTCTGAAGAATAACAAATGAGCATCACACAGAGAGCAGTGGAAAGACTCTTGGTGGGTGGGAGCAGGCTGCTCCATAAAATCAATGAGAAACTTTGAAGAGCAGGAGGAAAATATGTCATCAAAGAAATGTTTGATAGGAAGAGAAGATGGGACTGGATACCTAGGAAAGGGGAGGGGATGTCAAGTTTAAAAGAGAGGCTAAACTCAAATGATTTGGGTGGACTATCTTTCTTCCTCTGCACTGATTTAGGGAAGAAATAAAGTGGAACATTGGGGGGGGAAAACAGTGCAGACTTTTCTCACTTTATGTAAATGGATTGTTTTGTAGGACATAAAAAAGTGATTTTTATGTAATGAAAATTTGCACATAGATATGGGAAGGGAGGCAGGAACTGTATGCAGATGGAGGGAGAGAGCTGACACATGGTTCAAAGGCAAATTGGGGGCTGGGGACAGAAAAGTCAGAGCAATAGGAGGAACATGCAGGAACTAAGACTCCCATATAGTAGTGGTAGTTATCTCCATTCCTCTTTTATTTTTGCTTTCATTTGAAAAGTTTTACTTATTTAATTAATTTTTCCTCCCAGTTACATTTGAACCAATTTTTTTTAACTTTTTTTTTTTTTTTGCTGAAGCAATTGGGGTTAAGTGACTTGCCCAGGGTCACACAGCCAGGAAGTGTTAAGTGTCTGAGGTCACATTTGAACTCAGGTCCTCCTGACTTCAGGGCTGGTGCTCTATCCATATACCAACTAGCTACCCCTAATGTTTTTACATTTTTAAAAAAATTCTCTCCCTTATCCCTATTCCCAATCTCCATTAAGAAACCACATGTGAAGTTATGCAAAACATATCCACAAAAGTCTTGTTGTAAAAGGAAATATAGACCTCCCACCTTAAAAAAGAACCAAACCCACAAGAAAAATAAAGTAAGAAAAAATTACTTTTAATTTTAAAAAAGAGGGTGTATACTTCAATCTGTATTCAGAAAATCAGTTCCTTCTCTGGATATGGATAGGATCATAAGTCCTTAAGAGTAGTCATAGATCATTGTATTGCTGAGAATAGCAAAGTCATTTATAGAAGATCATACCAAAACTTTGTTATTACTTTGCATGTAGCACATTTCACTTTATTTTGATTTCATGGAGGACTTTTCAGGTTTTTTCTGAGAACATCTTGCTCATCATTTCCCATAGAACAATCATAGTCCATCATAATTAAATACCACAATTTATTCAATCATTCCCTAATTGATGGATATCCCTCAATTTCCATTTTTTTCCCTGAGAAGAGAGCTGCTGTAAACATTTTTATACATATAGGTCCTTGTCCTTTAAAAAAATCTCTTTTGGGGTTCATGACTAGTGATATTGTTAAGTCAAAAGATATACATGAATTTATAGCCCTTTGAACATAGATCATATCTTTTGATCATTTATCAATTGGACATGGCTCTTTTTTTATATAAATTTTTCTCAGTTCCCTCTATGTTTGAGAAATAAGAACTTATCAGAAAAACATGCTTCAAAAAAAATTTTTTATAATTACTATTACTAAGTGTATTTCTCCCATTTGCTTTATTCTTTCTCTTCTTTCACCACGTTGGAGGGTTTTTTGGGGAGAGGAAAGGGAGAGGCTAAGGAACACTAAGCCAAGAGGCAGGAATGGGGAGAGAGCATAGTACTGTACAGTAAAGTTAACATAGATGGGGCTTTTTTTAAATATAGATTTCTTCCAAAAATTTTTATATAAATCAAATTTGTGTAATGCAAATCTTTGTAAAGTGAGCACTATTTGTTTTCCTTGGTAATATTGCTATCTATGTAGAAGTTATTTTACAATTTCTGCTCACTCTGCATAGGTTCATAGCGATCTCCCCATCTTCCTCTGAAATTATCCATTTCATAATTTCTTATGATACAGTAATATTCCATTTTTACATTCATACGCCACAATTTTGTTCCAAATAGGACACTTTCTCCTCCTCCCAACATACTTTAGTTTCTAATTTTTTATTATCCTGAAAAGAGCTGCAATTAATATTTTTGTATATAAGGATCCCTTTCCTAGAAGAGGAAGTATACTGGAGTAGAGGGGAAAGAAAGCGCACTGGACATGGTGCTCCATTTGTCATCTCTAAACCTTTCGAGATAGGCTGTCCTCATGTGCAGGATGTGCTCTGCTTACCTCCAAAATCTCTAGGTTTTTTTTAAGGCTTAGATTAAACACCACTTTCTATATGATGGTTTCTTGGTTCCTTGAAAATGCTATTGCATTCTCCTCTCAAAATTACCTTATAATGATTTTCTATATGCTTCTATTTATCCACTCATCCATCCATCCATTCCACATACCTACCTACCTACCTACCATCTACCTACCTACCTTCTTATCTATCTATAGATTGTCTCCCCAAGCTGGATTGAAGGCTCCTTGAAGGCAGAGATTGGTTCACTTTTGTTTTTTGTATTTTCCACAGTAGTACAATGCTTGGCACATAGTGGGCACTGAACACATTGCTATAAGCTTATTGATTAATATTGACTAATAGCTAGCCTTTATAAAATGTCTACTATGTGCCAGGCACTAAGTAGGTTTATAAATATTATCTCATTTGATCCTCAAGATAACCCTAGGAATTAGGTGCTATTATTAGCCCCATTTTACAGTTGAGGAAATTTATAGAAACAGGGGGTTAATATGACTTGCTCAGGGTCATATACCTAGTAAGTGCCTAGGGCTGGATTTGAACTCAGATTTTTTTGACTCCAGGCTGAAGGCTCTGTCTTACTGTGTCACCAGCATGGATAAGTTACTTTGGAGCCTCAGTTTCCTATCTATAATGGAGAAGTAATCATATTTAAATTCTTTGCTAAAGTTCTTTTCTATTGCTTCATCATGGTGAAGGAAAACTTGAATTCTTGAAGACTCACCATAAGTTTTAGCACGTTTTATCAAAAATGAGTGTGGGTCCAGGGAACAAATAGCATTTCTGTCAGATTAGAGCCAGTCTAGCAAGTAAGAGGCAAGGAGGTTGAAATCTAGTAGGGAAGGTAAGAGATATTCCAAATATATGCAGAATAGAATACATGCATTTAAGAGAGGTATAATCAAAATGTTTGTTGTAAGAGTTCAGAGACTTGTATGAACTGATACAAAATGAAGTGAGCAGAACCAAGAAATAATGTATACAGAAACAATAATATTGTAACATTGATCAACAGTGCAACACTTAGTTACTCTGCTCAATGCAATGATCCGAGACTCTAAAGGAATCATGATACCACCTTTATAGAAAAACTGATGAACTCGAGAGTGCAGATTGAAGCATATTTTTTTCCCTCTTCCTCTGTGTGTCTCTCTTTCTCTCTTTTTTCTTTTCTTGTGTGTATGTGTATGTGTGTCCATACTTGCTCCAACAGTGAGTACTGAGGAAAAGTATGGAAAGGGGCTCGGAGAGAAGGCAAACTATATGCTATTGATATGAACTGGAAACACCATTCAGGCTTTGGGGGAGGGGGGTGGGCATTAATAGGACTGACTCAGTCCAAGTTCTCCAGAAACTGGAGGGAAAAGACTGAGTTGAAAATACTTCCCAAGTCATCTAAAGAGTCAGATTCTCTGTGTAGAAGCTCAGTTTCTGTGGGTTTCAGGTGTAAAAAACCAGAAAGTTACAAATAGCCTGGAGACATTCTGGCTCCCAGAATATACTCAATACTGTCAAACTGAGGCACCAATATAATCATCCCCATGTCTCTCTAATTGAAAACTAGATAGATTATGTGCCTTCTGGGAACATAAGACAGTAGCAATAGACCAAGAGCTGTTTGTTAAGAGGAAAGCTACAGGCATAGTCCAAGGGAGGCAGAGCTACCTTAATGAACAACAGAAAGGAATAAATCCTGACCTCCCTCCTCCAGGAGGTCCTGCCTGGACAATACCGTGAGTCACAGAGACCATCAAATTATTTGGAGATATGTATAACTCCACCAGGGTCGAAAAAGTTTTTTTTACTCTTTAGTGGCTCAGCTAAGAGCCCTTTCTCGATCCACTGGCTTGTAAATAAAATGTTTGTGCTTTAAGCTTGATGAGCTTGAGTGCTCATAATAATGGCTAGTGGGAATGAGCCAAATACTACCCATCTCAGGCTTTAACACAGTAGGACAAGGAGTCAGAGATAAGGGAATTCTCCAAGTTAATATAGGTCCTTGATATAATATCATATAGGATTAACATATTTAATCAACTGAAATAATTATGATATATACAGTCACTTAGACAACTCCACTATATGGGAAAATACTGTGGCCTAGTAGAAAACACTGAATTCAAAGCTAGTGGATCCAGGTCCGTTGAATGCTCTGCTCCTAAGTATGTAATTTGGCCAAATTCCTTTCCCTCTCTCCATTTTCCCATATGTAAAGTTAAAGTGGCTGTTCATCAATTGAGGAATGGCTAAACAAATCATGCCATGTGAAACTGTAATGGAATATTATTGTTTTGAAAGAAATGATCACTATAGAGAAGCATGAAGAAAATGAAGTAGATCTAGAAAAAGAATAAATACATTGACTACAGCAGTGCAAATAGAATAAACAAAAATGAAGCATTTGAAACTGAATGTTGTGGAAGTATGATGACCAAGCTTAATCCCAAAGGAGAGATATGAGAAGTCATAACTCCCTTATCTTTGCAGAAGTGGGGGACTATGAGTATGGAACACTGGATATGATGTCAGAGGGCATCTAGCTGTCACAGTGAAGAAAGTCAGAAAAACTCATCCTCCTGAATTCAAATCTGGCTTCAGATACTGGGCAAATCCCTTGGCCCTATTTGCCTCAGTTTCCTCATCTGTAAAATGAACTGGAGAAGGAAATGAAAAAAAACAACACTCCAATATCTTTGCCAAGAAAACCCCAAATGGGATTAGGAAGAATGAAAAACAACTGAACAACAACAAAAACGCAAAGTCATACTTTATAGATAATGTTGGTTAGTTTTGCTGAACTTTCCTCCCACTCCCATTCCTTGTTATTTACTCTTTATTATATAAAAGATAATAATACAATTTTATTTTAAAAAGGAAGCGATTCAAGGTTTTGCAAGGGTGGGTGTTGAAAACTATCTTTGCTTTGCGTTGGATCTTGAAAAAATAAAAAGCTATTATAAAAAATACCCCCCCAATGGAGTGATTAATCCAGATCATCTCTAACTAAGCTTTCTTTCTAGTTCAATGTTATGATCTTCTTGTGGATAAATAAACATGCTTATTTCCAAAAGCTGTTCTTCTACATTGGTTCTATCCTTAGCAGGCTCTGAGCTGTTTTGACACCTGGTGCCCTCAGGGAGAGCTCCTCCTCCCTCAAGACAAGCAGCATCTGCAGCCCAAACTCTCTAGGTCTCAGCAGGTGGAAGATGGGATGTGTAAGTGGCAACGGCCCTTGGCTGCCTGTGCTGGGTGGAACCACCAAAAGCTGGCAGACAGGTCCAAGTTCCAGGATAATCTCCAGGCTAACCAGGTGGGCATCTGGTGGATCTCATATCATCCCTGGAAGGCACAGCAGGTGCCTAGTTTATGAAAGCAAAGGAGACTAATGTTTCTGGGGTTGGCAGCCTCAAGGGATGAGGAGGGAGTTGCGAATACCCTACAGGAATCAGAGTGGTGCCATGGAGGCACCATGTTTTAGTTCTCTATGTTCTAAGCCTATGTTCTAGTTCTCTAAATGTCTCTAACATGATATAACCCCACTTCTGGGCTTCAGAATTACTGGGTTAGATCCTGTGATCTTGAAGGTCCCTTTAAAATCTCTAACATAGTGTCATGATTTCACTAACAGACTGAATATGTTTTGTGATCAATTATGGCAAATAAGTCCAAAACACAGAAAGCAATATAATATAATGTAAAGATTCCTGAAGCGTAAGGCTGGTTCTGACCTCTGGGCAGTCATGTAATGTCTCTTACCTTGGTTTCTTCATCTGTAAAATGGTGATAATCATATTTATACTATCTACTGTAAGAAATAATTTATTTGGACTCTTACTCTATTCCAATCAGCATTAATCATTTTGATAGAATTACATCAAAATTCTGTCTCTTAGGTCCTTCAGCTGTGAGCTACAGATTCTAAATTCACTGGTTTAATTATAGAAAGTTAACTAGAGACCTTCCACCCTTGTTTTTCTTCGTCATACTGACCAAGGCCACAATTTCTTGGAAAGTCCCACAATTTATTTTTGTACCTCAAGACAATAGGAGCAGGTGGCAACTTTTGACCACTTAGGTCACTGACTGTGCTAGCTTGTGCCAGTTTCTCCTTCCTAACCTAAGGAGAAGCTTGTCTATCTTGTGTGGAGATATTCTAACTCATGACATGTTGACATATTTTGCTTATTTTAACCTGTGTATCATGTATTAATCAGTGGAATTATTCTGTATTTGGTATAACTGCTCTTAAGTATCTGGATATCTAGCCCTATAAAAATAAGGCCCTGGAAGGATCCCTATCTCAGATCATGAGGAAGATCTGAAGTCTACTTCATTAGAGAGAACCATGAACCTTTAATAAAGTGCCATTGGCTCAGAACTCTGCCTTAGTCTCTTTAATTGTAGAAGGGATAATTTTAATCCCCACACAAGTGGACCCAACAACACATCTTGCTGAGATATAGATAAACCCCTAAAATATTGGGGTTCTGGGCCAGTTTTGTGAAGTGTTTCAAAAGAATTTGTAGGCTTAAGAATATCTCCAAAAAAAGAGGCAAAGATTTTATTACATCTTTGACTGGTGGGTTAAGTTCCAAAAAAAAATTATCAAAGAAGGGAGGGAAATTTCCCCCGGCCAGGTAGCCTTGTGGTTACAATTGCATCAACATAATACCTCTTCTCCCTTTCATAGCTAAAATTCTAGAAAAAGCTGTCTCTGCTGCTGCCTCCATTTCCTCACCTCCATTCAGTTCTCAATCCTTGTACAATGACTTGCATCCCCATCACTCAATAGAAATCACTCTCTGCAATGTTAATAATGATCCCATTTTCTCTAAATCCAATTATCTTTTCTCAGACCTCATCCATCTTAATCTGTCTGCAGTGTTTAACATTGTTGACCACTTCCTCCTTGTGGACACTCAGTTGTCTTTGGATGTTTTGATACTGTTTTTTCCTGGTTTTTTTCCTAGCTGTCAAACAGATCCTTCTCAATTTCCTTTGCAGGTTTATCATCTATTTCCTGGCCTGCAGCCACAGGAATACTCCCAGGAGTCTATTCTAGAGTCTTTCTTCTTTTCTTTCTGCACTCATGATATCATTAGCCTCAAAGGATTCAGCTATCACCTCTGTGGCTCCTGAAATCTATATATCCAAACCTATTTTTCTATTGAGCTCTAGTCCCATGTTGCTAACTCTCTGCTGAACATCTTCAAATGGCCTTTCAAACTCAATATGCCTAAAACAGAACCCATGATTCTCTCCATGCCCCAATCATTCCTCTTTTAAACTTTCTTATTCTTCTGGGTTAACACTTTAAAAGTCATCCTTCTCTTCAGAGCAAATCAGACTAAAATGTAATTGGAAAATATTTAACAAAAAAAAAATAAAATAGAACATTGATAATATTAATATATGGTTTTCCCTTCTCTCTACTCAAATCATAAAACCTCATCACCTCTTTATTAAAATAGCCTTCTAACTGGTCCCCTTGTTTTAGATTTCTCCTTGTTCCACAGCTGCTAAAGTAATATTCCTAAGTAAAGATCCAGAAAAGTCAATAGCTCCCTATTAAATTAAAATGCAAACTCCTTTGTTTGGCGATGAAAATTTTTCACAAGCTACTTTCAAACTTTTTCTAGGCTGATGGCATGTTGCTTTTCACTTTGCTTTTTTTATGCTTCAAACTAAGCTGGATGACATTCCATAATATAATACAATTCCATGACATTCCTGACTCTATATTCCTTTGCACAGGCAGTTTCCACGCTTGGAATTCCTCCTCACTTCTACTTGTTGGAATCTCTACCTTTCTTTAAGGCTCAGCTAAAGTATGATTTCCTTTAAGAGGCCTGGGATAGAAGCAATAACTTAATATCCTGCCCCTTTTAAGGCTAAGCTAATTTTCCCTTATGGGCAGCTAGGTGGTACAGTGGATAGAACAATGAGTTTGGAATCTGGAAGCTCTTCTTACTGAGTTCAAATCTAACTTCAGATAGTGGGTGTGTGACCCTATGCAAGTCACTTAATCCTGCTTCCCTCAGTTTCCTCATCTGTAAGATGAGCTGGAAAAGGAAATGTATCTTTGCCAAGAAAATCCCAAATGGGGTCACAGAGTTGGATATAATTAAATAGCAATAGTTTTCCCTTAAAAAGCAATGGTACCATCCATCCTTAGCTCCAGATTTAATTAACTCATTGAGAAAAAAAGCTCAGATCGTTAATGCAGCTTCTTGGTGTCCTTAGTGCAGAGACCAAAGCCCTCTCACATTACTCCTCTCTCATGAGGAAAAGCAAAAGCTCATGCTTTTGACTATGATTCTTCATGGGCACTATAGGGGCAGGCAAGTTACCCCCAAATAGATCTATACTGAAGCCTTGCTAAATAGATTTTCCTTGTTTTAAATATTTTTCCATTACATGGTTCTTTCCAGCAGTGAGGTGATTCAGACCAGTTCCAATGGACTTGTGATGGAGAGAGCCATATGCACCCAGAGGGAGGACTGTTGGTACTGAGTGTGGATCACAAAATAGTATTTTCACTTTTTGTTGTTGTTTTTGTTGTTTGCTTGCCTTTTTTTCTTTCTCATTTTTTTTCCTTTTTGATCTGATTGTGTGGAAAGGAGAGAGAAAAAATTTGAAACATGAGGTTTTGCAAGGGTGAATGTTGAAAACTATGCATATGTTTTGTAAATAAAAAGCTTTATTAAAAAAAGCTTTCCATTATAGCTAAGCAAACCTTCTTTTGTTAAGTTTTAGATATTCTATGATTGTGTCATTTCATTGCAATCTATATTCACCTCCCAGACCTAGATCTTATCTTCTGGACTTCAAAATCATACTTCTGCTGCTATCTCATCCTGGAACTTCCCTCAGCACTTGGGACCTCCTTGACCTGGAGCATCTTATCATATCTGTGGCCTGATGAGTTTCTCCTGGAGTCTTCATTTGTGATATGATAGTGATTATCATTTCTCTCCTAGTCATATACCTGACTTTCTGGGCTTTAAAATAAAGTTCCTTCAATTACCTCCAACTTTTCAGCACTCTTTTGATGTCTTGAATGTAAGTTCCCTGTGGTCAGGGACTGTTTTTCCTTTCACTTGATATATATCCCTAGTGATGTACACATAATAAACTTAACATGCTTGTTTTATTTTTTTCCTTTCTTCCCAAACTTGAGTAATTAGATCAGCCTGAATCAAGCCTGGACTATTACTGGGTCTCAGTTGTAAGTCTCCTTCCAGTCCTCAATCATTGTTTTGTTTTGTTAATATAACTTACATTCACTTATTTGTGAAGAGGAAAAATGCTGTATGATGTGGTAGATCTCCTTTGATTTGGAGTCTAAAAGATTTGGTTTAAAATCCTGTCTTGGAAATTGAATGTAAATCAATACATGTTATGTTCACATTTTTTTTTCTTCTGTTTGTTTTTCTCATAGTTTTTCCCTTTTGTTCTGATTTTTCTCTCCCAACATGATTCATATGGATATATATGCAAAAAATGAATATATGTGTATGGGCAAAAAATATCTTTTCCCCTCTTCAAAAAAATGAAAATGAAAATGAAAAAATAAAATAAAATCCAGCCTTGGAAACTTAAAAGCTATGGTTTCTAGATAATTTTACCTCTCTGGATCTTAGCTTTTCCATCTAGACTCACTGCCTCTAAGGTCCCTTCCACTTGGATGTCTATGATTCTATGTTTAGTTCCTCTAGTGGAATGTAAATTTCTTGAAAACTGTCTCATTTTTGCATATGGATCCCTAACAATTAACCTAGCACATATTAAGTGGTTAATACATTCTTATTGATTGGCTGTTCTCTAATCTCAGAAAGCCTGCAATTGAAATTAGGATTTAAGTTATATCTATGAAAATTAACAATATCAATTATCCCTTGGACTGGGAATTAAGAGACATGGATTCCACTCTTGGTTTTGCCATTTACTAGTTATGTTACTTGGGGCAGATCATGATCATAGATTTCCTGGATAAGAGGCTAACATTACCTCTTCTCTTACAGTTCCTTCGATCTCTTAAGTTTTATGGTTCTAAGGGACCGTTGAGCTCTAGAGTTTTTACATGCTATAACAGTTGGGAGATGGGAATTATTACAAAAAACATGAAGGAAGAGTTTCTGAAGGAGATATGACTTATCGAGCTTCTATTCCTTCCAAGCCAAGAAATTAAATCCAGGCCCTTGATTTCCTGTGTGACTGGGGATAAAACACATATTTGGAGAGCTAATGATCTAGTAATCAGCTGGATTAACCTAAATTCTATCTAGTGAGAAAAGATAGTTGCTGGGGTGGTTATATCTAATCCATCTCTGCTGCCCTGTTAGGTAATGCCACATATATAGACATCAATCCCCCCCCCACTCCTGTTGCACAACAATACCTAACATTTATATAATAACAGTTCTGGCCAGAAGCTCTAAGGATCTTCCCTTCCCAGACTGATATTTTTGTGATGACAAACTAGACCATCTTTTGTCTCAATTCTTATCTACCCCTTAATCATTGAATGGGCATTGCATCAAACAAACTGAGAGCTGAGAAAGACCTTAATTTAGAAAGGTCAAGGTCTCCCACTGCATTGTGGGCTGGTTGTCTTACCACTGGACTTTGATAACTTTGAAGAGAGTAAGGCTGATGACTTTGCATAGCTTTGCCACACATAGAGCAAGTCAAGATATCACCCTCATGATGTCACTGATCCTCTCTGAGAAGGAAGAAAGAACAATAACAAGAACAGAAAGGACAATAAATTATCCAAACTGATGGTAATGAAGCCAGCTTGGAAGCTTTTGTTTTGGGAAGTGGTCCTGGGACCCTTTTGGCCCTGACCTTCCTGTGTTCCTAACTAGTTTCTCCAGTCTTCCTAATCTACTGGACCCAGGTGGCTCTGGAGGGGAAAGTGAAGCAGGTGACTTTGCCCATCCTCCCTCACTTAAATCTAATTCCCTTGCATGTCATGTATCACTTCCTTAATATCATGGTCCTCTTGAAAAACAAAGGACAAACAACAACCTAGTTAAAGTGCTTTGAGACTCCTCAAATTCTCCTTCAGTACTCCTTTATATTGATTGTATTCTCAAGGGGGAGAATTAGAATACCAGAGCTTGCAACCCCAGTGGAGTGGGGACCCTCCTCACAATTGTAGGGCACAAAAGAGTGCTTGTAGTTACTCACAGACTACAGTACAAGGCAGGAGAGTAATGAACCTACTCCTTCTTAGATCACCTTGGAAGAATGGAAGTATGAGTACCTAGAACTACTGAAAACAGCTGCACAAAACCTCTGATGCTTGGGAAAGTGTGCCCTCCACATTGAAAGCAGAGTCCCATTTTTACAAAGAATTAAAAGTCAAGAAATAGACTGGCAAAATAAGCAAACAAAAGAAAACAAATAAAAATTTTAAAAGTCATTGATCATATTCTAACTCAGGTGAGATGATGTCATGACTTAAATCCTAGTGAATTGGATTTAAGTGAGAGAAGCTTGCAAGGTCACTTATTTCACTTTCTCCTCCAGAACCAACTGGGTCCATTGGCAAGATATAAATCAGTTTGACTGGAGATGGCATCACCTATATGAGGTCATGGTCTTCTTCAAGAACAAAGGACAAACAACAACAATTCTAACTCGGACTATACTTATTTATGTGTATGTCTTATTTCTCCTATTAGTATTATGGACTTAGAATTGGAAGGAATCCAAATGATTATTTGGTCAAACCCTTCTCATTTTACAGATGGGGAAATCAAGGCCCATAAAGAAGAAGGGGTTTTTCAAGATCATGCAGCTAGCAAGGACCAGAGCTGGCCTTTGAACCCTGACTCCAGAGACAGCCTTCTTTCCATGCACCTTGCTGCCTCATGCTCTTTGAGGGTAGGGATTATTATTTATTTCCTATTCTCAATGCTGAGCACTGAACTTGACATATTGTAGGTGACTGTGAGTTTGCTAAATGACCTTTCAGCCAAACATTTTCTGTGAAGGAATAGCTAACCAGAGACCAATTGGCCTTTAGGGCCAATGGGAACATAGGAGATAGCCCAGAAGATAACTATCCCAGGTTTCTGAGGGAGCAGAGTTAATTCTCCTTCATTTAGTGTTCTTGGGTTTGGGCAAAAGAAGTGCCAGAGGCTCCCACTTCCCTAACTCCGTCCCCCTCTTTCCAGTCCCTCCAAAGAAAACCCCACACTGGAAGGAATAGTAAATGTCTGGATGGGGACTTCATGCAAAGCAGATGTGAGCAGCAGCTCAGATTCCTCCACAGACCCGATAGGGTATCAAAGAGTCAGGAAGGCTGAGCTCAAGCCTCGGCTGAGGCAAGCAGATTTCTACTGCTGCTAATGAAAGGAACTGAGAGGGAAAATCCAGCCTTCTTGTTCTAATTTTCTGCTGGCCTCAGGCAAGAGTGTTAGAAGGAATCCATTAATAAAAGAGGCCAACATTGAAGGTAAAGGGGAGGGGGAAAGTGACAGGAGATCCAGAGATGCTGAACTAGAGAAAAAGAGAGAAGGAAAAATGATGAAAAAGACAGAGACACAAACAGACACAGAGAGCCTGGGACAGAGGAGACTAGAGTACGAGAGAAGAAAGCCTAGAGGAGAAGACAAGGGAGAGAGAGAAAAATAGAAGAGAAACAATCAAAGAAAAATGAGAGAGAAAAAGACAGAGACAGAGATAGAAACAGAGAGACAGAAAGATAGAAAGAGAGAGAGAGAGAAGGCTAGAAAAAGAGACAAAGAATGAAAGTTCAAAGGGGGTAGAAAGAATAACATAGAGCAGAAGGGATCTTAGAGATCACATAGCCTACTTATAAATAAAGAAAAGGAGGCCTAAAAAGGTGGAACCAATTGACCATAGTCACCGGGTTACTAAAAGGAGAGAGTCAGGATTGCCTCTCTAATGAAGAAAGAAAAGGTTAGTGAGAAAAAATATACTAGAGAGACTGAAAGGACCAGGGAAGAGATTTAGAGTAGATCTTAGGAGATCTTAGGAGCCACAAAAGGAGATACTAGCTTTGTTTACTTACCTGGAAAGGGCTTGAGACCTTCTACATATCTTGGATACTCACTTATTAGTCATAAATGAAGCAACGCTAGATGTGGTTGTTCAGACCCTTCTGGCTCTGTGTCCTAAATATTATTGATTCACACAAACCTATAGTCATCCACTTCCCTACCACCTCAACCCCTGCCCAGACAAGCTATTTATGCATGGTCTGGGGTGTAAATAAGCAATTTTGAACCCAGTCCCCTATATTAAAGTAAGTAATCTCCCACAATCTGATGATTCCTAACCAGACAAAACATATCTTGTTTTTTATCATCAACCTCTATTATAATTCTTGAACTTCAACATAAAATAGGTTAGCAAGGTGTGAACTGCTTGGGTCCATCAGCAGGGAGGTTATGAAGTCCAGCTGGTCTTTAAAATCCACTTGGCCTCTGGCCTCTGAGATCAGCCAGATGGATGAAGGATGGGTTCAATAGGTCCAACAAACAACAATTGCTTATTGACACCCCAGACTGTGTACACAGAGTCTAAGCCTTCCAAAAAGCTTGTCTGGGCAGGGATTGGGATGGCAGGGAAATGGGTGACTATAGTCAATAACATTTAGAACACTAAGATGCAGAAAAATGCTACCTCCATTTGCTGTGTAACTCTTAACTAATCATGGTCCCTTCCTTATTTTCATTTCCTCAAGCTATAAAATAGGAATGGGTAAATACAGCTTCCTCCATAATTGCTTAAAATCAAGAATCTTTTTCCTTAAACAGTGTAAGGAAGTTCTTGGAGTTTCCATGGCCCAATTGAGAAAAAGTAGACTATAGTATCTTGGAAAACATTTTGCAAGAAAGGAAACAAGAGGGCAGAGCCTGCCTCATTACTGGCTCATGAGAGATCACGCTTTCAGATTTTATGATTCCAGTCTTTGTAATACATTTTTTCCCTCTGTTTTCTTCTCACCACTGCCTCCCTGATACAGGCTCTCCTCACCAACTGTCTGAGCTGTTGTGAGATGATCCTAAAGGGACCTTCTTGCCTCCACTACTTTCCTTCTCTAACCATTACATCCTTCCCGCTGCTGTCCTTAAACACAGATTCTTTACAAATCAATTGTAGGGGCTCCCTGTGGCCTAAAGGATCAAATATAAATTCTTCTGTTTGGCTTTTAACAACCTGGCCCCAATCTATTTTTCCATTCTTGAATATTATGCTTCCCCCCATTGTCTTGTGTTCTAGTCAAACCACCTTTCTCTCTATGTGCATTTACCCAGGTTGTTAAGGTGTTCAGCAGAACTAGCACCTCTGCTTTGAGGACAGCTGAGCCTTTTTCAGGACTGCTCATCCACCTTTAGTATCCACCTGTAAATCATCTCTCAGATGTGGCTCCCAGAAGCTATAGCATGTAAATGAAATTTATGAATGTTTACAAAAATATTGCTCCAATTAGCAGAAGAAATAGAATACTCAGAATCTTAGAAAATCTTAGAAAATGAAGTTGAATAAACAAACCATCAGTGAACTAAGAAAAAAATCCCCAGGCCCAGAGGGATTCACAAATGCATTCTACCAAACATTTTGAAAAATTAATCTCAATATTGTTAATTCTTTGGAAAAATAGGCATAGTCCTACTAAATCCTTTTAGCTACACAAATATTGTGTTGATAACTAAACCAGAAAGAGTAAAGACAGAGAAAGGAGATTATAGGCAACTTCCCTAATAAATATTGATGCAAACATTTTAAATAAACTACCAGCAAGGAAATTACAGAAATATATCACAAGGATCATACATTATGACCATGTGGGATTTATATTAGGAATGCAAGGCTAGTTCAATATTAAGAAAACTGTCAGTATAATGGTCCATATCAATAATAAAACCAAAAAAAGATTATCTCAATAAATGCAACAAAAAAAAAGCTCTTGAAAAAATACAACACCCATTCCTATCAAAAATATTAGAAAGCATAGGAATAAATGAAACTTTCCTTAAAATGATTAGTATCTCAAATCATCAGCAAGCATTATCTGTAATGAAGGTAAGCTAGAAGCCTTCTCAAAACAATCAGAGTGAAACAAGGATGCCCATTTATCACCACTATTATTTAATATTGTACTTGAAATGTTAACTATAGTATTAAAAGAAGAAAAAGAAATTGAAGGAATTAGAATAGGCAATGGGAAACAAAACTGTAAATCTTCACAGATGCTATGATGTTACTTAGACAATCCTAGAGAATCATCTAAAAAAACTAGCTGAGGGGCAGCTAGGTGGCGCAGTGGATAGAGCACCAGCCTCGAAGTCAGGAGGACCTGAGTTCAAATCTGGTCTTAGACACGTAACAGCTGTGTGACCCTGGGCAAGTCACTTAACCCCAATTGCCTTAGCAAAAAAAAAAAAAAAAAAAAAAAAAAAAAAAACTAGCTGAAATAATTAACAACTTTAACAAACTTGCAGAATATAAAATAAATCCACTCAAATTGTCAGCATTTCTTTAAATTATCAACAAAACCTTACAGGAAAAAAAGAGAAATTTCATTTAAAATTAGTGCAGACAATATAAAATATCTAGGAATCTATTTGCTAAGATAAACCCAAGAATTATGTGAATAAAATTATCAAACACTTTTTATGCAAATAAAGTCACATCTAAATAATTGGAAAAATATTAATTCTTCTTGAGTATGTTGAGCTAATATAATAAAAATGACAATTCTATCTAAATCAATTTATTTATTCAATATCATACCAAACTCCTAACAAAATTTTTATAGTTATAAAAATAATAATAAAATTCATCTGGAAGAACAAAAGGTAAAGAATATCAAGGGAAGTGATGAATAAAAAATGTGGGGGAAAGGGTGGGCTCATTGTACCAAGTCTAAAGCTATATTATAAAACAGCAATCATCAAAATAGTCTGGTACTGGCTAAGAAATAGAGTAGTGGATCAGTGGAATAGATTAGATACACAAGACACAGTAGTAAATGATCTTAGTAATCTAGTGTTTGATAAACCCAAAGATCCAAGATTTGGGGTCAAGAACTCTCTATTTGACAAAAATTGCTAGGAAAACTGGAAAATAGTATGGCAGAAACGAGGTATAAACCAACATCTTATATTGTTTACCATGGTAAGGTCAAAATGGGTACATGGTTTACATAAAAAGGTGATAATACCATAAGCAAATTAGAACAAGAAATGGAAAAGGGAAGAATTTAGGACCAAATAAGTGACAGAGAACATTATGATATATAACATGAATAATTTTGATCATATTAAATTTTAAAAGTTTTGCACAAACAAAACCAAAGCAACTAAGATCAGAAGAAAAGCAGAAAGCTGGGAAGCAGTTTTTACAGCAAGTGCCTCTGATAAAGGCCTTATTTCTCAAATATATAGGGAACTGAGTTTATAAGACTACAAGTCATTCCCTAATTGATAAATGGTCAAAAAATATGAACAGGCAATTTTTTTCCTGAGGCAATTGGGGTTAAGTGACTTGCCCAGGGTCACATAGCTAGGAAGTGTTAAGTGTCTGAGACCACTCAGGCCCTCCTGACTTCAGGGCTGGTGCTCTATCCACTCTGCCACCTAGCTGCCCCAAACAGGCAATTTTCAAAAGAAGAAATCAAAGCTATCTATAGTCATATGAAAAAATGTTCTGAATAACGATTAGAGAAATACAAATTAAAACAACTCAGAGGTACTACCTCACATCTATTGGCTAACATGACAGAAAAGGAAAATTGGGATGCTATAGAACTGTTGGTGGAGACATGAACTCATACAACCCTTCTGGAGAGCAATTTGGAACTAAGTCTAAGTCTAAAGGATAATAAAACTGTGCATATCCTTTGATCCAGCAATACCACTACTAGATCTGCATCCCAAAGAGATTTTTAAAAGGGGGGACCTCTTTGTTTTAAAAGCCTACTCTTTTTGAAGTGACAAAGAATTGGAAATTGAGGGGATGCACATCAATTGGGGAATGGCTGAACAAGTTGTGGCATATGGTTATACTGGAATATGCTAGTATGCTATAAGAAATGACAAGCAGGCTGTTTTCAGAACAACCTGGAAAGGCTTAGACTAACTGATGCAAAATGAAGTGAATAAAACCAAGACACCAATGTACATAACAACAGCAACATTGTGCAATAATCAACTGTGAATAACTTAGCTATTCTCACCAATAAAATGATCTAATATAATTTCAAAGGGCTTGTGATGAAAAATACTATCCACATTTAGAGATAGAACTGATGGAGTACCAATACAGATTGCAGCATACTATTGTTCATTTTATTTTTTCCCATTTTTTTCCCTTTTGATCTGTTTCTTCTTTCACAGCATGGGCAGAAAGTAGACACTGATCAACATCTAACACTTTATACCAAGATAATGGTTTAGACATAAAAGATGATACTATAAGCAAATTAGCAGAACAAGGGATAGTCTACCTCTCACGTCTGTGGAGAAAGGAAGAATTTATGGCCAAAGAAGAACTAGAGAACACAATGAGATAATAAGGAAATATGTTTTGAATGACTGCACATATATAATCTAGATCAAATTGCTTACTTTCTCAGTGAGAAAGAAGGGGCAAAAGAGAGAAAATTTGGAATGTAAAATTTTTTTAAATGTAAAAATTGACTGTACATATAATTGGAGAAAATACTATTAAATTTCTTTTTTTAAAAAAATTAAGAGATCAAAAATAGATCAAGAAAAAAGGGTTGGGGGGCAGCTAGGTGGCGCAGTGGATAGAGCACCAGCCCTGAAGTCAGGAAGACCTGAGTTCAAATCTGATCTCAGACACTTCCTAGTTGTGTGACCCTGGGCAAGTCACTTAACCCCAATTGCCTCAGCAAAAAAAAAAAAAAAAAGAAAGAAAAAAGGGTTGTAGCATGTGTAGCAGCTAATCCCCAATAAAATTATCTCAGCAGGTGGATTAAACCAGGTTGAGGGTAACCAATGGGTCTCAAACACAGTGATGAGTTAGTGTAATGGCTATCCCAAGTATTGCAAGATTTTCCCAGGCAGAATAGGTGAATAAGAGCAATTTGTTCCAACAGGCCATTAAGACTGTGGGAGCAGGCACTGTGAAATGCTTAGAATTACCTTGACTTTAATCTTGCCATTGTACTCTGATGACTCCGAAAGAGAGAGTGAGGCTGGTGTCTTTACACAACTCTATCTCACTTAAACCCAATTCACCTGCAAGTCAAGATAGCACCCATCATTCACTATTTTACTATTTTAAAAATTTTATGATTTTACTATGTTATTCTTTTGTTATTTTACCTACCTTGATGTCCTGTGACAATGAATGAGTGATAAAGTAATAGGTTTAGATGCACTGGGAACTGTAATCACAACTTTGCATACAAGTAGCCCAGAACACAGGGTTATCTTCTCACTGAACTGAAGAAGCAATGGCACTCAGCAACTCCTGAGTGTCTAAGAAGCTTTTTTTCTCAATAGCATTTTATTTTTCCAAACACATGAAAAGATAGTTTTCAACATTCATTTCTGTGAGATTCTTGTTCCAAATTTTTTCTTCCTTCCTTCCCCACCTCTCTCCAATCTAATATAGGTTAAATAAATGTATTTTCATATTTCTCATGTTGTAAAAGAAAAATCAGAACAAAAGGAAAAAACCATGAGAAAGAACATACAAAAAAAAGGTGAAAATATTATGCTTCAATCCACATTCAGTCTCCATAGTTCTTTCTCTGGATGCAAATGACATTTTCTTTCCCAAGTCTATTGGAATTCTCTTGGATCAATGTATTGCTAAGAAAAGATAAATTCACTATAATTGATCATCACATAATCTTGCTATTATTGTGTACAAAATCTGCTGATTCTGCTCACTTTGCTCAGCATCAATTCATTGGAAGTCTTTCCAGACTTTTCTAAAATCAGCCTGCTGAGCAGCTTTTTTTGAGAACTTCACTGCTTACCTGCTGGCATGAAGAAGAAACTAGAAAAGATGCCATAAAAGATGCTTACTATAGCAGGCAAGGATCCTATGCTTTGGTTGAAACACACACACACACAAAAATATACTTTGCAGAGATGTCTCCACTCACTATTGGAATATATACATGCTTGTGGACAACACGAAATCCAGTAGACCTGAAAGATCAACAGATCTTGTGAAGAATTCAGCAGGTAATGCATCCAAATATGAACCCTGAGTTGAAATGACTGGAAAATGATTGCCAGCTTAGC
This sequence comes from Myrmecobius fasciatus, assembly GCA_023553655.1. Classification (NCBI taxonomy): domain Eukaryota; kingdom Metazoa; phylum Chordata; class Mammalia; order Dasyuromorphia; family Myrmecobiidae; genus Myrmecobius; species Myrmecobius fasciatus. Next base: position 51,879 of record JAJPUD010000998.1, on the reverse strand, counting down.
AAAGTCAGAGCTAGATGTATGTTTTTCTGGAGTGGCCACTGTAATGAGGAATGCTCATGAAACTGACTTAAATTATCCATTCAGATCTAATCTAGTCAACAAGCTTGTATGCCTTCCAAAAGGAATGAATGATAGGCTTATGACAGTGCAATTTCCACTTGCAGGCAAGTACCATAATATTATCATTCATGAGTCCTGATGAGGTTAAAAACAAATTTTACGAGGACCTGAAAACTCTCATCATCAATGTGCTGAGAGAAGACAAGTTGGTAATTCTGAATGATTTTAATGTCAGAGTAAGCACAGACTACCAGAAATAGCAGGCAACCCCTAGGAGGAAAGGAGTTGGAAGCATCAACAGCAGTGGTTTCTTATTACTAAAGAATTGTGCGTCTCAAGACCTTATCATCAGCACTGTCTTCCATTTACCTAAATATAACAGTTCAGCTAGAGAAGGTACTGAGATTCTTTCTCAAGCCAAACTGCCAAGTATTCAAACTCTACTGCAGAGATCACAACTCCAATGGACTTGTCCCATTGTTCAAATCCCCTAACACATGCTTGTGCAGAATGATCTCCATCAATGAGGACATATTTTATATATACATATATATTCATGGTCTCCTCCATTAGACGGTAAATGCTTTGTGAGTGGGGATTATTTTATTCTTTATACTTATATCTTGAATACCCAAGTGGTGATTAAAAAAGATTTGAGAAACATAATTTCTGAGTAATTTAATAATTTTATTCATAAGGCTAGCATGTTTATTAATAAAAGGATGGTAATAGACCAAAATCAATGATGGCAGTGGGCTCAATTGATATGTTCTTTTGGAAGAGAAATGGCAATCAACTCTGATTAATTAACAATGAGAGAACAAATATTACTATGAGGGGCTGAGAGTAATATCATGTCACCCTTGGCTAGGAAGACTGTCTTTATATCCAGGACTCCTCTCCCTCTCATCCCACCTTGGGTAATCTACTCAAAGAATTTATACCTAAGCCTGAGCAGAATAGCTTCTCCATCTGGGTCTAGTTTCTGAACTAGAAAGTTAGTCCAATGTCATTAGCAGCATTATCCTTCAAGAGACTGAACTTTTAAAAATCATGACTTTAGAAGGAGAGGATCTCTGGATTTCCCCAAATCATTGGTTATTAATAGCCATTTCTACCATATCACAGTGTCTGACATATAGTAGACAATAAATTCATGTAGATTCATTGATTATCATAGTAAGCTTTCATACACATCAATCTGATCCCATTTTTCTTCTACTCAATAATTTTGAATGGTTCCCTATTACTTACTGAGTAAAGCTCAAACTGTTCAAAATGGCATTCAAGGGCTCCTACAATCTGGTGCTACCCTAGCTTTTTGGCTTTATTTTGCAACGTTTTTTGGATTAACTCCAATGCTACCATCTACCTCTACCTGTTGTTGTTGATAATCTCTACTTACTCAAATAATTTGTATTTACTTTTATTTTTATGTGCTTTCAAACCAGAATGCAAGCCCCTTGTAGGCAGGGCCTTTGTGTTGTTTATCTGTAACCTCAATCTTACCTCCTCCACTGAATTACTACTTTCCTATTTTGGACCTTTCAGAGACATTTATTTTTCACCTCTTTAAAACATAATATTGTATGTTACAGGTGCTTGTAGATATCAAGCTCCTTGAGGTCAAGAACTATGTTTTATCCAAATTTTGTATCTCTCTCAATTCAATGTCTAGCATTGAACCTTCAGAGGCAAAATATTTTTCTCTTTTAAATTTTTTTTATTTGTGACAATTACAATTTATTTATAATTTTTATAGTATTTGAGGTCTGGCAAAGTATTCTTTACAACAATTCTATAAAGTAGATTCCTTGAGAGTTGTTTTTTCATTCTTTTAATCAACAACACAATAAATATAATAGGAATAACTTTCTTCTGATCTGGTAATCCATTATGCTATTGAGTGGACTCCTTCAAGACCTTGATCCATCCATCATCCCCTGTCTCTCATCTTCCATCTCCTCTTCTTTCCCTGATCAGTAGTTGGTAAATGGTCTTTTTTTTTTCTCTTGACTATTGCTTTCATCTTCATCTGTGTTAAATTCTTCCATGGTTTTGCCATTCACCAAGTAAATGATTCTCCTTGGAATTTTCTTTTCTTCCCCTATTTCACTTAGTGTTACTGGACCCACCAGCTAGTGACTGCTGAGTATTATGGGAGCCACCTGTTAGTGGCTGCTGGGGATCTAATTCTGACCAGCAGAATAGATCCCTTCATGTGAGAGGATGATAGTGATACAAGGAGATTGAGAGGCAGTTATATTCTTTGAACTCTCTCCTCTTCTCCTTTGCCTTCAATTTATTTCATTCCCAATCCACAAGCACCCTCTGCATCAGTAAAGGCTGATTTGCAATTCCTTCAGGGGTGTTATGATCACAGCTGTGGGGGCTTTCAGAGAATTGACCTGTCCCTTCACACTTAGGCATGGCCCTTAACAACTTAGTTCTACATTTTTAAAGCTTTCATCTCCATTCAGTTGTACCTATTCTGTCACTTCTCAGTGTTTTCCTTTGATCCCAGGTCATCTACACTTCCAGGTTCTCTGTCCATGGTGTGATTCATGACACTAAAGGAGCTATGGTCAATAAGTCTCTATCCATTCTCTGGCTCCCAGATACATTATCTAAATGAATGGTAAACTCTTCTTTAAAAATTTAAGAATAGCTTTTTATTTTCAAAATACATGCAAAGATAATTTTCAACATTCACCCTTGCAAAAGTTTGTGTTTCAAAATTTTATCCTTCCCCCTACCTCCCTTCTCTAGATAGCAAATAATCCAATATAGGTTAAACATGTGCAATTCTTCTAAACATATTTCCACATTAACATGCTGCACAAGAAAAAAATCAAATCTAAAAGGAAAAAAAGAAAGAAAAAAAAGCAAGCAAACAAGAATAAAAAAGTGAAAATACTATGTTGTGATCCACATTCAGTCCCCATAGTCAGAGGATGCAGATGGCTCTCTCCATCACAAGTCTATTGGAATTGGTCTGAATCACCTCATTATTGAAAAGAGCCACGCCTATCACAGTTGATCATTGCCTAATCTTGTTGTTACTGTGTACAATGTTCTCTTGGTTCTACTCATTTCACTTAGCATCAGTTCATGTAAATCTTTCCAAGCTTTTCTGAAATTATCCTACTGATTATTTCATGTAGAATAATAATATTCCCTTACATTCATATATCAGTTAAATGATAAACTCTTAATAGCTGTAACCAATGGCTCAAGACCCAGACTCTAGGCTTACAAGAACTGGGTTGATTCTTGGTAGGGGGCCATCTCCCCCAATCACAAAGCTGAATCACTTTGCTCCAATCTTGTTCAGCTAGATTGAAGAATGCATAGAGGGGAGTCAAGCTTAAGACTGGAAAGGTAGGAAGGAACCAGATTACAAAGAGCTTTAAATGCCAAATGAAATATTTTATATTTGATCCTGGAGATTACAGGGAGACATAAATTAGTGGCAGGTCTTTAAATTCCAAGCCTAGTTTGCTTTTCTATACATAGTGCTTCTTCCTACAGAAGGGATACAAAAAGAGCAGAGGACATTCAAGTTTTCAAGCTGGTTGGGAGATAAGGATAAAGGATAAAAACCCAAAAGTTAACATTTAGGATTGTTATCTATTTTCATCTAAATTTGTGATTTCACCCAGGTTGGGAGCTCTCCATTGAAGAAACTTCTACCAAAGCATATTTTTAATTGTCCTGCAATTTATATTTCTTCTGGGGAAGGAGTGGTACACGGGATAAAAAGTGAGGCAATCAGGGTTAAGTTACTTGCCCAGACTCACACTGCTAGTAAATATCGTGTATCTGAAGCCAAATTTGAATTCACGTCCTCCTGACTTAAGGGTTGGTGCTCTATTCATGCATCACCTAGCTACTCCATTTCCTTTGAGTATGTTAGAGTAACTGTAGGCCACATCACAAGGCACAATAAAATAAGGGATGAGTAAATGGGACAGACAATAAATGAACTAAGATCTAGAGAGGAAAAGATCTGGTGGTCACCAATAGCTTTAAGGAAGAGATGAGATTTGTCACTGAATCTCAGTTAGAAGGACCTCAGTGGGCATTTATTGAACCCAAACCTTAACAAGAATTCTTTCTACAGGAACTGCAGGAGCAGCTATGTGGCACAGTGGACAGAGTGCTGGCCCTGAAGTCAGGAGGACCTGAATTCAAATTCGACCTCAGACACTTAACACTTCCTAGCTGTGTGACCCTAGGCAAGTTACTTAACCCTAATTGCCTCAGCAAAAAAAAAAAAAAAAAAAAAGAATTCTTTCTACAATAACTCTAGGTCCTGGATTTACCACTTACCAGATATGTGGCAATAAACAAGTCACTTCATCTCTTGGAGTGTTGCTGGAAGAAAAGGAGAGGGGAACAAGCATTTATTAAGCACCTACTAGGTGTCAGATGTTAATGCTAAGTGATTTGTAAATAGCAGGGACTTAAGAAATGCTTTAATATAAAATGTGAGAAACACTTGACATAAATTATCTCATTTCATCCTCACCACAGTCCTGTGAAGTAAATGCTATTATTATTCCCATTTTACTGATAAAGAAACTGAGTCTGAGAAAAGTAATTGGCCTAATCTGAGGTCTTCTGATTTTATATCTAGTGTCCCTTTTATATTGTCTTGAGTTGGATCAGCCTGAAGAATGGGGACAAGTCATGAAGATAGACATGGGGATAGAGCAGTCCAAGCAAGGGTTAATCAACAAATATTTAGTGAGCACCATCTATGTGCCCAGACAAAAGGATGATCAACTGCTAGTGGCTTCCTGTGCACTACCAGAGGTCACCCAGAGGCATCTGTCATCATGCTCCCTCCCTGAAGACATCCATTGGAACTATAAACACGAACAGGAAGGCAAGTTACCATCCCCTATGGCTCTCTGTGCCTGACAATCTGATGGCCTCTTATTTATCTAACTGCAGAAATATGTGCTCCTCCTCCCCAAACAGGGACTTTCAGTCTGGTCCAATCCAGATTCCCAGTGCCTGGAAGTCCAGCCTTCAAAGGTCCATTGAGATCAGAGATTTAAAATTTTAAAAGAGCTTAGAGATCACCAAGTACTTTGCCCTCCTTTTATTTTATTAATGCAGAAACTGAGACTATGAAAAGACAAGTCATTAATACAAGGTCACTTATCTGCCTAATCTTCAACATTGACAATTCCAGCCTTTCAAAGAGTCCATGGATACCTTTTCTTAGGGGGTTCTTCATCATCATCCTAACTAACATTTATATGAATCATTAAGTTCTTTAAACCAGTCTACACATATTAGTGCATTTGATGTTTAAAATTGAACCTTCCTCTCATCCAAGCCTGGGACCATTTTCCTGAGGGATAGCCAAGTGACACTGTATCCTGAGCATACAAAGGGTATGTAACTCTTGATTGGTGGAGAGACTTCTGAACCTAGACACTGGACCTGCAAACTGGAGAAGAGACTTCTTCACATTTCCAAAGAGTAGGCTGAGAGTACTTATGTTGGTGATTACATCAACTGAGCCAGTGTGGTACCACAGAAAGAGCACTGGTTCCATAATCAGAGCACTTTGGTCCAAATTCCAAATGGTCTGATTAGCACCCTAGATTTTATAAATACAGATTCCAGAAGATGAAGAAAATAGATAGATATCATAGATTAAAATCTCATAGGGAAAGCCAGGTAAAGGGAGGGGGAGAGAGAGGGAGAGAGAGAAAGAAAGATACAGAGACAGACAGAGAAAGAAAGGGATAGAAAGGGAAGGATGGCAAATCACTTAAATTTCCTGGGTCTCAGATTCCTTTTTGGAAAATGAGGGTTCTCCTCCAGCGCTAACTGATTATGTGATCCATTGAAGTTGTCCTCCCATCTAGTTGGCAGAGAATATATTTATGTGTTTTTATTGTTCTTTTCAATGCCAATCTTGAGTCAGAATATCAGATTCCAAGGTATACAGGAAAACAAAAAGTATTGAAATCTGCCATGAAAATCCTAACTGTGGGGAAATCTTTCTCATTTAGCAGAGAATCAAACATGAACTCATGAAGTCATGAGTCATGAAGAATCATACATGAGGTTCTGAAACAGACTTGTTAGGATACATTATCGCTGCTCATATTTCCTTTGTTCGAGACTGAGCCTGAAATTGAGGCCAATCCTTTGGTAGTTTAGGTTCAATATTGGAAAAAGATGAGACATTTGTAGGTCATTCAACAGTTAACAGAAAGATTTACTTAGCCTGAACTGAATAAGGTTTTCAACAAAGACAGGCATTGAAGACACAGCTCCCTTGCCTAAGTTGCCTAAGATGCCCGATTCTGAGCATCAGAAAGGCAACCTAAAGTTCTTGAAGGCTGCTTGGTACTCAAGTGATGAGGAAGAGATATCAGCAGTTTGGGCCTTTAGTCTCCTGAACCAATCAAGTCTCAAGGAAGGTCTCAAGAACTTTTAAGAAAAACTAGGCTAAATTGCATGATGAAGGGACAAAACCCTCTTACTTAAATTCCACACCCTGTTCTAGGTGTGGACAGGGTACAACTGTGTACCATTATCAGACCTCCAGGGAAGCATAGACATCTCACACAGACTCCTCATTAGTTGTGGCTATCCCCAGAGATGTGCACAATAACATAAATAACAGAAAAAAAAATACTGGAATACACCAAACAAATCTCTTCAAGCTTCTTGGAGTCTTAACTGCTCTCACTATATATATTTCTTTTTCTGTGTATGTCTCTTTCTGTATCTTTGTCTCTGTGACTCTCTGTCTCTTTGTCTCTCTGTCACACACATACACATGACACTACACTGGAATCAATATCTCAATTATCAATGATCAAATGCTGAGCTTTTTTCCTTTTTAAAAGTTCTTTATTATAAGGCTGCTACCTCAGTTTCCTCAATTGTAAAATGATGATAATAATAACACCTACCTCTCAGGATTTTTATGTGGATCAAATGAGATAATATCTATATTTAACACAGTCTGGCACATAGTAGGCATTTAACAAATGCTTGTTTCCTTCTTTGAAGGTGAAAGGCAGAGATACAAAGGAAAATGTAGGTGATGTAAAAAGATAAGATATCAATAAAATTTTGTTTCAAAGAAATTTTCAATGAATCATGATTTCATGAGTATAAGTTCTCTTTCCTTCAGTATATTTTATAACTTAACAGACAATTTTCAAAAATGGCTATAGTAGCTCTTTTTTGTTCTAGGAAAGAAATGGAAATTAAAAATGTTCATCACTTGAAGATTGGACAAATAAATTATGGTATATGAATGTAATGGAACATCACTGTACTATGCAAAATGAAAAAATGGAAAGTTTCAAAGAAATTTGAAAAGATTTATATGAACTGATGCACTATAAGTAAGCAGAACCAGGAGAACAATGTATATAATTCAACCTTCTAAACCTATAATTACAACTTTCTAAAGGAAAACAACTTTGAAAGATTTAGGATCAATATTCAATGCAATGACCAGCTAAGATTGCTAAAGGACCATTTAAGAAGTATATTACCCACCTCTTGAAAAAATTGTTAGACTAGAGGTATGGAATAAGACATTAATTTTTAGACATAGCCAATATAGGAATTTGTTTTGCTTGACTACTCATATTTTATAAGAAAGTTTTGTTTTTCTTCCTTCCCCCATTTTTTAGGGAGTGAGATACAAGAAGAAAAGGTTGAAATTAGATTTGAACTCTCCTCCCACCCCACCCCAGCCAAAAAAAAGAGAAAAAGGGAAAAAAAGGATGACTGAATTTTTGTTAATTACACAGAAGAGAATAAAGAAGGACAGAAGGAATAAGGTGAGCAAGAAAACTTTGAAAGTTACTCCTTAAGACTTACATGAACACTCATCAGATTTGGCTCTAAGAAAGAATATCAGACATTTGGTATCACAAAGAAACTTGTCTCATCTTATGGGGAAGTGGAAAGGAAAGGGGGAAAAGAAAGGGAAAGACTAATAGAAAGGAAAATAGAAGAATTAGGGGAAAGATGTAAAAAAGGGGGAGGTACTCTAAAGGGGGAGATCTGTTTGAGGGAGGTGGTCATCAAAAGCAAAATACTGGGGAGGAGGGAAGGAGGATACGAAAGACAAAAGCATAACCTAGGGTAAATAAGATAGTAGGAAATACAGAATTCATTATTTTAATTGTGAATGTGAATGGGATGAACTCTCCCATAAAATGGAAGCAGATAGCAGACTGGATTAAAAGCCAGAACCCTACAATATGTTGTTTACAAGAAACATATTTAAAGCATAGTGATACATACAGACTGAAAGTAAAGGCCTGGAGCAGAATATATTATGCTTCAGGTGAAGAAAAAAAGCAGGGGTAGCAATCCTGATCTCAGGTCAAGTAAAAGCAAAGATAGATCTAATTAAAAGAGATAAGGAAGGAAACTATATCTTACTAAAGGGTACCATAGATAATGAAGCAATATCAATACTAAACATATATGCACCAAGTAATATAACATGGAAATTCCTAGAGGAGAAGTTAAGAGAAATGCAAGAAGAAATAATCAGCAAAACTATACTAGTGGGGGATCTCAACCTTGTTCTCTCAGAACTAGATAAATCAAACTACAAAATAAATAAGAAAGAACTTAAGGAAGTAAACAAAATGTTAGAAAAGTTAGGTATGATAGATCTTTGGAGAAAATTAAATGAAGACAAAAAGGAGTTTACTTTTTTCTCAGCAGTTCATGGAATTTATGCAAGACTTACATGAACTGATGCTAAGTGAAATGAGCAGAACCAGGAGATCATTATACACAACAAGATTATACAATAATCAATTCTGATAAACATGGCTCTCTTCAACAATAAGATGATTCAGGCCAGTTCCAATGGTCTTGTGATGAAGAGAGCCATCTGCACCCAGAGAGAAGACTGTAGAAACTGAGTGTGGATCACAGCATAGTATTTTCACTCTTTGTTGTTGTTTACTTGCATTTTGTTTTCTTTCTTATTTTTTCCCTTTTTGATCTTATTTTTCTTGTGCAGCATATTTGTGGAAATATGTATAGAAGAATTGCAAAAAAAAGTTACTCCTTGAATTTATTATAAGCTTAAAAGGAAAAAGTAAGTTCTATATAACAGCTATGCAGTTTCATTCAAAAATTAAATTTTTTTCTATATAGTATGTATTTAGAACTGCTCACTTTATTTGGTACTTCAGTTTGACTAAAAATAAAATCATATTTTAAAACTGAGCAAAAAAAAAGTTACTGTGGCCAAAAATCTATCATCTTTTCATCAATGTGGTAATGAGCCTTTTTGTACTTAGTTTACATCAAAGACATACAGTCCCTTGCCAGAGTTATACATGAAATGTTTTTCAATTAATAGGACCATTCCTGAACTTGTGTTCTGCCAGCAGAATCTTCATAAGAATTAGGGTCACTTTCCTCCATGGGGAAGCTTCAGAACAATATTTCAGTGGAAGGGCTATGAGTGGAAGCTCCAATGTAATCATTAGTCCTCTCTGCTCTACTTTTGGTATAAAGTGAATTCTCAAATATATTTGGATACTTTAAATCAGTCCTCAAAACTATATCATATCTCCAGGCTGGTTTTATAATCTGTTCCCTGAAGTTCTCATTGAATTCCACCTGTCTCAGTAGACTGTAGTATTTTCTCATTACTTTATCACTTTTATTCCTTCCTCTGTTATTCTCTCCCCAAAAATGTTTTCCCCCTTTAGCACCTGGATATTATTTTCTTTTCTTCAGTTTCTTGATACCTTAATTTTTATTTTTTTAAGCAAAACAATTGTAGCTTTTTTATTTCCAAAATACATGCAAAGATAATTTTCTTTTTTTTCCCACCTTGTTCTTGATTCTCTGCTCACCCCTTCACAGTATTACTCAATAAAATTTCCACAAAATCTCTGTCTCTTCATTTGGTTTTTTTCTTCACAAATTCTTAATTTCATCATTAGGGATTTAATTTTTACTTAATAGTAATTATGACCATTTGTATTTATCACAGAAAATTTTAGAACAGTGTTTTATAATTTTTACATTTTTTGTTGAACCAGAGCTTGGAAAGTAGTGGTAGAAATGATAGGCTATGTGATACGCATTTATAACTTTCTACTTAAAATCCTTCATTATGATTCCAAATGGATATGAATGTGGACAAAGATTGACCTCTGAGAAAGTCATGATATTATCAGGAGAGCTGCTGATTCTAGTAGTTATGGGGTCAAATCTGGGAGCAGGATTAACATCCTTGTTGTTCATCCTTTTTTTTTTTTCTTTTCTTTTTTTAAAATTTTATTTGCAAAATATATGTATGGGTAATTCTTCAACATTAACCCTTACATAGCTTTCTGTTACAAATTTTCCCCCCTATTCCCCCCTCTTCTAGATGGCAGGATATCCACTACATGTTAATTATGTTAAAATACTTGACAAATCAAATATATGAATACATATCTCCACACCTATCATTGTTGTGCAAGAAAAAACATATCTACGTGAAAGACATATCAGATAAAGGAAACACAATGTAAGCAAACATCAATCGAGAGCATGAGGACGTTATGATGTGGTCCACATTTCACATCCCTCTCTCTGGGTGTATATTGCTTTCTAAAGTGAACAATTGGAAGTAGTTTGAAACATTTCATTGTTGAAGAGAGCCATGTCCATCAGAACTGATCGTCATATAGTATTGTTGTTGCTCTATATAATGATCTCCTGGTTCTGCTCATTTCACTCAGCATCAGTTCATGTAAGTCTCTCCAGGCCTCTCTGAAATTGTCCTGCTGGTCGTTTCTTATAGAACAATAATATTCCATAATATTCATATACCATAATTTATTCAGCCACTCTCCAATTGATGGGCATCTATTCAGTTTCCAGTTTCTAGCCACTACAAAAAGGGCTGCCACAAACATTCTTGCACATGAGGGGTGCAAAGATAATTTTCAATATTTACTCTTCCAAAACCTTGTATTCCAAATTTTTCTCCCAACCATCTTCCCCAAACAGCAAGTAATCCAATATAGGTTAAACAAGTATTTTTTAAGTATGCAGTTTTATTCTGTCTGGCCTCCAAAATCACTCCTTCTTCTGTTTTAGTCCTTTTGATAAAGGATTATCCTTCCAGAGAAATATTCCATCTTGCATTCCATACCAACAAATCTCAGTGATGGCTATGAGGCCATATTTGCATCCTTATGTTAGCATCTCTAATTCTCCTTGCTTATATTATCCAGACATAGTGAATTTATATACACAGCTGAGATTGTGGGTTTTATTTCTGATCTCTTTCTTGGGTTTTTCTCTCCCAAGTATTCCGGGTATCTTCATGCCATTTTTCTTTGTAGCTCCTTCTCTCTGTCGTATCAAAAATATATTCCTCTATTTGGCATTGAAATCCCTTCACAACCTGGCCCCAATCTACTTTTCCAGCCTTAGTACACATATTTATTTCCCTTCACATTCCTCTTGGTCCACTCAAATTAGTTTTACTATCCCTCCAACATGGTGCTCCAGGTCCTACCTTTTTTGTGCTGGCTTTCTTTTTAGTCTCATATATATCATCTCTGTATTACTACCTCTTAAAAGTCTTAGTTCCCTTCAGAACTCAACTGAAGAATTAGTTTGTACATGAGATCATTCTCAATTGGCAGCCCCCCCTCCAGCTACTATTTCCTTCTTGCACATTCATGCTATATCTACCCTAAATATATATGTACATGTTGTTTTCCCAAATGGATTATAAGCTCCTTGAGATCATAGACCATTTCACTTGTGTCTTTGCATCCTCACCTCCTAACGAGTCTACTACATAGTAGATGCTTTAAAAATGCTTGTTGAATGATTCTCTCTCCCCTTTCCTTTTTAGTTTAGTACTCACTGAGTCAAATTCGAAAAGACTCTAGAAAAAAACAACATCATTTTTACCAACCCTCATTAAATACATTCTATACCTGGCCAAGAACTCATCATTCCCAGCTGTGATCCAGAAATCCAAATTCTGCTCTCAGATACCATTTTCGTAACCAGCTGTTCATTTCCAAATCTGCTTTTCTCTTCAGACACCAGAGCCTTTAACTGACAACAATGATGAAAATATCACCTGTGTCCCCTAAGGTAACTTCTTGCCCAGGACTTCATAATCTGTATTAATGCTTCTTGGGTTCTTTTTGATTATACTATTTTCTTTCTCATAAATCACCAAAAGTGGATAGACTATCTGTTATGTCCCAGATACATGTCCAGGGATAAGAGCTAACTTCAAGGATGATTAGGGTGACCATAGATGTCTACTAATACCCTTTAGTAAGAAGTCACCAGCCCACTGCCATGTTTATCTTTCCTCTTACCCTTATCATATGATCTCTCCCAACCTGACCTTCCTGCTTCTTTTTTCAAAGGTTTCAGCTTCTCCTTCTTTTTGGAATAATCTCTTACTTAATACTTAGCTCCACTGTCTAGTGGTTTTTTCCCCCTGCTTCCTCTAGGTCACATTCTTCCACCCTCTAAACTCTTCACACAGGTCTGGATTTTTTTCTGTCTCTTCAGATTCTTCCTGTCCCTTATTATCCTGGAAAATAGAGATGCATTCCATCAGCCCTTTTACCTTGTTTTTTTTAGGAGAAAAAACAGGTTACATTTTATATTTAGACAATTGGATAAGACTATGCCTATTTTATGTAGGCTGGGCTTATTTCCCTTTAAGGGACAGAGGGCAGAGGACAGAGGAGGAAAGATGTTGGCCTATGGGACTAGTGCTGTTATTATTGGTTTGGCTTTCTTGTTCTCCAAAAGCATAAGAAGCACAGCATAGGGAGATTTGGTGCTCCAAAGGTTTTTAGCAGACTCCCCATTATACTTTGATCCATTGATCTGTAGGGATACTTTCCTGACCAAGAGTTCCCAATTGCTCTGATAAATGCAGAGGTAAAATAGTAGCATTTTATTTTCATTTTAATTGGAAGTATAGCTTTTAAAATCTTATCAAAAGTAAAGTTGTTTTTAATTGCATTAGAATATTCATAAGTTTCTCATTGCATTCTAATCCCAAGGCTGATCAGTGGACTGGCCTACACTACGCCTAGCTAAGAATAGGTAATTTGTTGGCCAGTGCAGGAAAACATACTTGCTATGCAAATCTCAGGAGTCAGTCTCAAAGTTGCCAGGTACACGGAGGAAGAAATAGGAGGAAGTTTACATAAGTCAGGCAAGCCAAACCACTATCACCACCACCACTATGGTCCCTCAAACCCATAATCTCAGTCACTTAGCATAAAAGACAGCCAAGACTCTGAATGCAAGAACGTGCCCTCAAGATTACTGACCCTGTTTCTGGCCCAGGCCCTTTGCCCATCACTGAAAACAATTGATATGAAGAAAAGTCCCCCCCTTCCTTGCCATCACAAATACCAACTACTACTGTACTTCCACTGAAAGAAAGGTAAGCCCAAGAGATCTGGGCTTATCTAAATATTACAATTCTGCTTCCAACCCAGCCCCTGGGCCATCATCCAGAAAGCCACCCCACGTAGGTCTTGCAGACACAGATACTGAAGATCCAGAAAAAGATACTCTCACCACCTGATATTTCAATATCAGAAATAGGTATGATTTTGTCAGTGTAATATTAAAAGATGATTCATTAACAATTGGCTTGCTTCTGAATCTTCAGGACTATGGAACCTTCCTATCTAACTTGTAATGGAAGCCTTCTATGTATTGTCTCACCCATTAGAACATGGTTTTCTTGAGAGCAGGGACTAATTTTTACTTTTCTATTTATAATCCCACTTAGTACAAAAGTTTGCTTGAAGTCAAGACCAAATAAATGGTTTCTTATTCATTCCTTCACTAAGTCAGTCCTTCTTCTGTTGTTTTTGTTGATAGCTCTTGTAGATACCACTTATGGTGAACTCAAGTGGTAAAATGTCAATCTGCCCATGGCTATTCATCCTGCTGGTGTCTCAGGCACTCAAAGTTTTTTCATCAATATTTTCCTACTTGAATCTCTCGAGATCTCTAAAGTCTTGAGTAAGGTCTTCTCTGATGCTCCAACATAGTATGTATCAATTGACCTCCAAAAAATTTTAAATCCTTGCAACTCAAAAAGACTTAGGAATTTCTACCCCAGACTTCACGACTTTTTCTAAATCTTTGTTATCAATATTCTTTAGCATTCTAAGGAACTTTGTTGTTCATTTCATTTTTAGTCGTGTCTGATTCTGTGATCCCACTTGGGGTTTTCTTGGCAAAGATACTGGAATGGTTTGCCATTTCCTTCTCCACCTCATTTTACAGATGAGGAAACTAAGGCAAACAGGGTTAAGTGAACTGCCAGGGTCACATAGCTAGTAAAGAGTCTGAGACAAGATTTGAACTTAGTTTTTCTTGACTCCAAGAGTCTCTATCCACTGAACCATCTAGCTGCTTATTCTAAGGAACTTTATCAACTACCAAAAGGAAACATGTGGTTTTATCTATAAAGATAAGATGTATCAAGTGATACATGTGTTTAAATAGTTTATTTATATTTTTGTTTTGAATAAGAGGAAATGCCCCTACATTTATTTCTATTGGATCATTGCTTTGCCTGCATCAGTCTATTTCCTTTGAAACATCAGTAGAATTTATCAAATGTTTCTAAAATTTTGTGAATAATGTATTTAAAGAGTAAAATAAAATTTTGCTTTGCATGTAGTTTGCACTATTTAACATTTTTTAGTTCTTCAGATTTTTAGAACTTGTAATTTGGTTATCATAATAACATAGCTTTATTTGCACCCTTACTGATAAAATATCCTGAGAAATATCCCATCTGACTCATTTGATGGAACTTTCAGACAGTAAATTGAATGACATAAATACAACAATTACAATATGTGAGTCAGAGAGAATATTCTACATCTGATTCCAGTGATCCATCAATGAAGTTCCTTCTATAGTTGATAATCTAAAAAGTAATGAGTAAAATGGTTCTTCCTGGACCTGAGTACACAGAAAAAGAGACTTAAAAGCCACAATATCTGAAAGGTAGAACTAGTTCTGCATGGCAATGGGCTGCTATGCCTTGAGCAATGTGAGGATGCTTACAACAGCTAAATATTATAACATCTTTCTTGTCCCAAGGTGTAATCTACAACCCGTATTATTGCGAAAAGTTTCATTTGTTCTTTTTGAATTTTATTTAGTGAGCCAATGCTTAGAACTATTCAGAAATATACAAGTGTTGAAAGCCAGTGAGTAAACAGGCAATGTTAACTGGTTCATTACATTAAATGAGTTAGAAAAAATTCATTGGTCTATTATCCTTTGTGGTATAATTAGCAGAAGAAATCTACTCACAAAATCTATCTATCAGGCCAAGTATTGTCTAGCATCTTCACTGGGGCATTCTGTTATTAGAAACTATCAGAAGGCCTTTATTACTGATGTATATCTAATAGTCAATGAGCAATTGCGTTCTTTTAAGGCATGCTATAAATTTAATATATGTCCAAAAAATCAGACAAATTTGGCCTGGGATTTTAGTTAGCAGTAGACAGGGAAAACAAATATTCATTCATTGGATTCCTTTACTTGAGAAAAGACAATATAAGATCAATGATACCAAATATACCTTATATTAGAACAATGTAGGATGGTTTACCTCTCAGACCTGTGGAGGGGGAAGGAATTTGTGACCAAAGAAGAACTAGAGGTCATCATTAATCACAAAATAGATAAGTTTGACTATATCAAGTTAAAAATTTTTGTACAAACAAAATGAATGCAGACAAGATTAGAAGGGTAGCAATAAACTGGGAAAATATTTTTATATCCAAAGGTTCTGATAAAGGCCTCATTTCTAAAATATATAGAGAATTGACTCAAATATATAAGAAGTCAAGCCATTCTCCAACTGATAAATGGTCAAAAGATGTGAACAGACAATTTTCAGATGAAGAAATTGAAACTATTTCTGGTCACATGAAAAGGTGCTCCAAGTCACTATTGATCAGAGAAATGCAAATTAAGACAACTCTGAGATATCACTACACACCTGTCAGATTAGCTTAAATGACAGGAAATGATAATGATAACTGTTGGAGGGGATGTGGGAAAACTGGGACACTGATACATTGTTGGTGGAACTGTGAACGGATCCAACCATTCTGGAGAGCAATTTGGAACTATGCTCAAAAAGTTATCAAACTGTGCATACCATTTGACCCAGCAGTGTTTCTACTGGGCCTATATCCCAAAGAGATTTTAAAGGAGGGAAAGGGACCCACATGTGCAAAAATGTTTGTGGCAGCCCTTTTTGTAGTGGCAAGAAACTGGAAATTGAAAGGATGCCCATCAATTGGTGAATGGCTGAATAAATTATGGTATATGAATGTTATGGAATATTATTGTTCTGTAAGAAACGACCAACAGGAGGATTTCAGGGAGGATTGGAGAGACTTGCATTAACTGATGCTGAGTGAAATCAGCAGAACCAGGAGAACATTATACACAGCAATTTTGATCAATTTTGATGGACATGGTTCTCTTCAACAATGATGTGATTCAAACCAGTTCCTATTGTTCAGCGATGAAGATAGTCATATACATCCAGAGAGAGGCCTGTGGGAACTGAGTGTGAACCACAACACAGCATTTTAATGCTTTCTGTGAATATTTCCATGCATTTTGTTTTCCTTCTTAGGTTGTTTTTTCTTCTTCTCTTTCTAGATCTGATGTTTCTTGTACAGTAAGATAACTGTATAGATATGTATACATGTATTGTATTTGTCATATAATTTATCCTATTTAGCATGTATTAGATTACCTGTCATCTAGGGGTGGGGGTGCGGGGAAGGAGGGGAAAAGCTTGGGAAAAAAAAAGTTTTTGCAAAGGTCAATGTAGAAAAATCACTCATATGTTTTGTAAATAAAAAGCTTTATAAAATAAATAAATAAATAAATATGCCTTATAGATATAATTGTTGAAACTCATGAAAAAGCAATTTTAAAAAGGCTATGAAGTAGGCTATAGCAATGTAGTGACTTGTCCAGGATTTCACAGCTAGTAAATATTTGAGGCCAGATTTCAACTCACAAAGATGACTTTGGATTTCTTGACTTTAGGACCAGCACTCTATCCATTGCATCTCCTACCTACCTTATGGCCACTATAATACCAATATAATACAAATCAGAGATGTGATCCCCATCAAAACATAGATAATACATTTGAAAGTTTGTAATTCAAACATTAGTTATCAAGAATACATCCAAAAGGTAAATGAAGAAATTTTCATCCCCATCTACATATCTATATATCTCTATCTCTATCTATCTGTCTGTCTGTCTATCTATTTATCTATCTATCTATCTATATTTGTCTGTATGATTTCGTCTGTTGACACAGCCTGGCTCTGTACTGAAGTCTTAAATTTCAGTTTTTTGGTGTTATGGCACAAGTTATAGTAGATCTTACTAGTCTAGAAAGATACAAAGCAAAGTACAAGGATGGACCATGTAACTATGTAAGAAGGATTGGCTTTTTGGGGGCTTATCATCATTTTGGTTTCAGGGATTCAGTTTTCAGCCATGACAATTAAAAAAAACTAACTCATAAATTTTGCTAAAGCATGTGTCCAAGGTCAGGAGATGGGTAGTAATCCCACTAATGAAATATTGAAATGAAAATACAAATGAGGAAACTGAGGTCTGGAGAATTTTAATGACTTATTTACCCAAGGAATTTGTAACTGTATCCTTTCTGCCATTTTGTGACAGTAACCTTGCTGTATATCAAAGAAGCACAAATTCCTTCTGCTAATGGGCTGGGTGCCCTTGTCCCATCTTCCCTATATGACGCATCCCTGGCACAAACCCAGAAAAGAGGAAATAGAATTAGCTCTCTTTCCCCTCAGCACAATTCTCTGACTACTAACCAGAAGTAATTTTATAATGTTAGTCAAAGAACCAGACCTGGGAGGGATTTCAGAAATAATTTAGTCCAAATTTCTCATTTTGTAGAGAAGGAAAATATATAAAGGAATAGATTTGCCCAAATAAGTTAGTGGCAGAACAGGGCGAGGCTCTATATCTTCCACTGGGTTAAATTCAACAAACAATTATTATGTTCCTATTATACACAAGCTGCTATACTAGGTGTTGGCTATGAAAAGATTAAAAAAAAACTATACAGTGGAAGGAGGGGGATTATGGCATGTATCTAACACAAGATAGCACCTGACAAGTTCATATCTCCCTTCATGACATAAAGCAAAGAAGAAATACAAAGAACACTAGTAATATTTGAGAATATTTCCCCCACAATTTATCATTTATTTTTGACATTCTTTTTTCTTAATTTTGAGTTTCAAATTTTCTCCCTCCCTCCAGGCTCTTCCCTACTCATTGAGAAAACAAGCAATATGATATCAATTATATATGTGAAACCATGCAAAACATGTTTCCATATTAGCCACATTATTTTAAAAAGGCAAGAAAAATAAAGAAGGTGAAAGAAGTTATACTTCAATTTCCACTCAGTTCATCAGTTTTTTTCTGGAAATAGATATTTCCAACCATTCTTCAATTGAGAGGAGAACACTTTCAACATCAGAGAAGGTTTCACAGAGGAGATGGTACTTGAACCGAGTTTTGAAAATAAGTATTCTAAAAGGAAGGGATTATAAGAAAAGTGGCTCCACAAATGCACTGAAATGGGAGAGAGGTTTCAACTTCAGGGAAGAGTTCATAGTACAGTTGGCATGGAGGTAGGTAAACAATGGAAAATAACACTGAAAGGGAAAATAATATTAGAGCCAGATTGTAGACTTTTAACATAGTATAAGAGAGATATACGTACATACACATTTACTTACTTACAAATATATAATTGTAATTGGCAAAAGGGAGCCATTGAAGATTTACAAGTAAAGGAATTTTGTTTGTTTGCTTGTTTTTGCCACCTGTGCAGGCACCTGTGTGGAGGATGACTTGAGGAAGGGAGACTAATTTAGGAGACTGCTACAATAGTCTAAGTGTGAGGTCATGAGCCCAAACTAGAGTTATGGCCCTTTAAAAAGGAAGAAATGGATAAGAGAAATGTAGTGGAGATGGAATCTTTGGGATGTGCCAATGGATTGGATGTGAGGTTGAAGGAAAGAAGAGTCTAGAATAACTCAAAGTTTTCAAGCCTGAGTGACTAGGAGGGAAGACTCTTCCTGTTATCCATAACAACTCACATTTCCGTAATGTTTAATGGCTTACAAGTTCTTGACTCGTAACACTCCCCTCAGTCTCGTGTGTTACATACACAAAATAAATAAAAATAAAGCCATTCACCAAGAGCTCTCCCTTGGTTATTTACATGTTGTTTCCCAATAGAACGCATGTTTCTTGAGGGCAGAAATTGGTTTTTGTTTTTCTTTATATGCCTATGTATATGTACAGATATTATATATATATATACACATATATATATAGCACAGTGACTAGCATATAATAAACACATAGACACATAGTAAGCACTTTATAAATTCTTGTTGGCTAACTGACAGATTGATACTTCATCTAGGTAGAGAGGTAGGAATCCTCATCTAAAGTAGAATAAGTTTGCCTCCCCTCCCCCAGGAGTTCAATGTATGTGGGAAGGCTTCCCCAAGCCTGGGAGCAGAGCCAGGGGCATCATAAGACTCAGGAAAAGCTCTCAGAGGGTGGCTGAGTGATTCCCTTTTTGCCTCCCATCAAAATTCCATCCACCAAAGCCACAGATGAAAAAATAATATTTAAGCTGGAAAATAAAATAGACAAATTCAAACAAATATGGAAACCATTCCTGATTCTGGCAAGAAGAAGGATCTATACACCAGGTCTTGGGTGGGGGGGTACTGGAGCAGAGACAGGAGTGAAGAGGCTTTCTGAAGGATGTCTTACAGAGTCCAGCCAGCTCTCATTTATCCACAGCTAGTTTGTCCTCCCAGGACAATTTCCCTCCCATTTCTATAGCCCACCCCACCACAATCTTCTTCCAGCATCTGGCTTTTCTTTCTGCCAGGGGTTGTGTATTCAATCTTATCAAAATCAGACACCAGAAAGAGAAGTCTATCCCCCAAAATAACTTACACTGCTAGAGGACCTTAAGGTACAATACTCACAACAACACTGAAAAATAAGTAGTATAAGGATTATTATACCCATTTTGCATATGGGGAAATTGAACTCAGAGAGATATGTCTCAGCACTAAAACTTGAACATGTCTTCTATAAGCAAGACCAAGGTTATGTTGCCATTGTCTCTCAATCATGTCGTAATTTAAAGACACACACACACACACACACACACACACACACATACCCCAGACACCTGGCAGTCCAAAGGCATGGATTCTAATTCTGCATCTGCCACTGAGTAATGATATAAAGTAGAACAGGTCCCATCCATTCCCTGGGCCTCAATTTATTTTACTTGATCTGCAGTGGTCCTCCCAGATCTGTAGCCTGTGTTTTAGGTTATTATCTACTATTTATTGCTTATTTTTAAAAAATTTATTGCTTCTTAAAGAGGGAGGAAAGAAGAGGGTTCCCTGCAGAATGAAACACTGAAAGGTCTTGCCAATGCTCAAATATAGAAATTTCTAAAGGTAAAGGATAAGTCCATAAATGTAAAACCAATATTCCCCAGCTAGAACACTGGGCTTGGAATCAAAAAACCTGATCTTCATGAGTTCAAATCTGGCCTCAGACCAGCTGTTCTACCTTGGTCAAATCACTTAACCCTGTTTGCCCCAGTTTTCTCATCTGTAAAATGAGCTGAGGAAGGAAATAAAAAATCATTCCAGCTTTTCTGCCAAGAAAACCCCAAATAGGGTCTTGAAAAGTTAGATATAATTTAAATTCAACAACAATCTAGAAAGGGTGGGAAACTTGAATACTCTAATTATGTATGAAAATGCCTAGCACAACTGAATTCAGACCTTTATCTCCAATCATTCACTTACACAAGCTTCCCAAAAGAGCATGGAGAAAATTTATTATATTATTAAATGATTTTATTATATAATTATATCATATTATATAATCATAAATTATTCCAATAGTTAATTAATCAAAATAACATTAAATTAATTTAAAATTATTATATAATAATTATAATTACATGTTAAATAAAATTATTATTTCATCTGGACTTCATAACCACTGTGGGAGATGAGTGTTGTTATTACCCTCATTTTACGGATTAAGAAATTGAGGCAAATAGCAGTTTGACTTGCCCAGAGTTACATAGCTATTTAGTGTCTAAAGGTCAAATTTAAACTCAGGTCTTTGTGACTGCAGGCCCTCTTTCTATTCACTGCACCAAGGAGTTGCCTAAAAATGACTAGGACAGGGGCCAAGCTTTGGGGACAGATTGAGGACTCTCTGGTAGAGACCTAAATGATACTTATCTAATATAATTGCTCTAACAAGACATATGAAGTCAACCAGAATGAGCATGGGGCCACTGGTGAATTATTGTATTCTCTGCTATTAGACGGTTAAAGTAGAAATGTGGTATCTGGGCTTAGCACAGAACAAGGTTGGAGGGGCAGAGGGATGGAGGAAATTCATTGCAGTAATTTGGGACGGCAATTGGAACGCTGGGTTCAGAGAGCAGAAAGGTTTGGCAGTAATGGAAAGTGTGTGAAGGGCATTAATGCAAAATAAGTCTGAAAAGATAGACTACATAACCAGACTGGATGATCTAGGTTGTAAGGGCTATTTCAGTCCTAGCATTTTATGACTTCCAACGTCACACATTTCACCATCCTACCTCCACCTTGGTCCAGAAAATTGAGAGACTGGCAAAATAGATCCAGTCATAAACTTTTGGTAAAGGACTACCTGTTTACATCTAGATGGACAATTAGAGGAGAGGGGCTGGTACAGAAGTAACATTTGCTGATCTGGAAAATTCCAAGAAACTCAAACTTTCCCGGCTGCTGACTGGTCAGGGGCAACCCTGCCAAGGACCACCTGCCTGACCCAATCTCACTCATCACCACAAACACAATTCTCCTAGGGCAATGCCCTCTGACCTACTCCCCTCCTGGCTCCTAGTCTTTGTTATTTCAGCTGGCAGAGCAGGCAAAGGGAGTTTGTCCCAGGCTCTAGCTATAACTGGTGGGTTTTCACAAATCACGCAGGAGTGATTTTTTTTTCTCTCCTCTCTATGTTCCCAAAGTGGAATGAGCTGACTAGGGAAGATGTAAGTTCAGCATCATTAAAGGGATTAATTTGGATATTGGATGGCTGACTGTTGTAGAGAGGATTTCTGTCCTGGTAAGATTTGGTGAGGTGTGGACAAGTTGGCTGCTCAGGTGCCATCCATCTCTGAGATGCTGTAATTCTAGAAAATTCTGGAACTACCCTGGGCTCTGATTGGGAAACTTCATTTCATCCTGCAGGAGCCAAGTCTCCATCTCTCTTCCACATCATCTCCATGCCATGATGCTTTAAGTGCAGATTCCTCTTCTATGGTTGTTTCCACACACAAGAAGGGGAATTTTTTGAGGGTATGGGTTGTCTTTCTTGCATATTTTCTCCCACGGCTTAGAGCAAACTTTCCCTTTCTTCTTCTTTTTCTTTCTTTCTTTCTTTCTTTCTTTCTTTCTTTCTTTCTTTCTTTTTTCCTTTCTTCTTCTTCCTTCTTCTTCTCCTTATGCCTCGTTCCTTCTTTTTCTTCTGCTCCTTGTTCCTTCTTCTTCCTTCTCCCTTCTCTTCCTCCTCCTCCTCCTTTTTTTTTCTTCTTCTTCTCCTTGTTCCTTCTTCTTCTCTTTGTTCCTTGTTCCTTCTTTTTCTT
>JAJPUD010000998.1:8094-21335 GCA_023553655.1 Myrmecobius fasciatus | reverse complement strand
TACTACAACTAAGGGGGGACTGGATGAGGTTTCCTTTAGAAGGGGGGTTTTAATTGGAGCTTGAAGGAAATCAGGGATGTCAAGATATGGAGATGAATCTCAGAAAGTAATCAAAAGAAACCTTGCAGACCTGGCACCCCAAGTAGGATAGTGGCCCAGGGCATCCTTAAGGCTTAAGGAATCTGAGGGAGGCCTGCCCCAGGGAATATAAGGATTCTCACTTAATCTGTAAGAGTTTCAAGGAGCTAAATAAGGGTTAGGGAGTAGTGGGGGGAAAGGGAAGAATTGGCTGACATTATCCAGAGTTAGGTCTTAGATTAAAGATCCAGGAATGGAAGTGACTTTGGAGGTGTATCTCATCTAATCCTCTCACTTTATAATGAAAGAAACCAAAGTGAAATAATTTTTCCAAGGTTATTCAAAGAAAAGACTAGAATCCAGATTCTTTGACTCCACAGTTAGAGGCTGCTTGAAGCTAAAGCACATTGAATATCCTGCCATCTAGGGGAGAGGTGGGGAGTAGGGGGGAAAAATTTGTAACAGAAAGCTTTGTAAGGGTTAATGTTGAAGAATTACCCATATATATGTTTTGCAAATAAAAAGTTTTAATAAAAAATAAATTTAAAAAAATAAAAATAAAATACATTGAAACTAATTACTTCAGACCTATCTTCTCAGACCTGCTTAAACACTGCCTGGCTTGACTACTCAGTCTCCAATGAATTTATAGAGTGCTTTAGAATCTAAACATCCTTGCTAATGACAACTTCACTCGTTATTTAATATTTAAAAAAATAAAAACAAACAAAAATCAACTAAAAGATGTGGGAAAAAACCAACGAACGTTGTATTATTATAGGATGTAAGGTCAAAAGGGACCTTGGATATTATTTAATCCAACTCATTTTACAGATGAGAAAATTGAGGCTTAGAAATGGTAGCTGAGGGGCAGTTAGGTGGCACAGTGGATAGAGCACCAGTGCTGAAGTCAGGAGGACCTGAGTTCAAATCTGGTCTCAGACACTTAACATTCCCTAGCTGTGTGACCCTGGGCAAGTCACTTAACCTCAATTGCCTCAGCAAAAAGCAAAAAAAAAAGAAAAAAAGAAAGAAACGGTAGCTGATTTGTCCAGGGTGACACAACTAGTTAGTAGCTCAATTAGGATTGGAACTTGTATTCTGAGATACAATAATAACAATAATGACTAGTATTTATGTAGCACTTTACAAATACCTGTTTTAAATAATGGAATATTATTGTTCTATAAAAAAATGGTGATTTTATAAAAGTCTGGAAAGATTTACACAAACTGATGCTAAATGCTGAGTGAAACAAGCAGAACTAAGAGAATGCTGTAGACAGTAACAACAAGATTGTGTAATGATCAACTATGATAGAATTGGTTCTTCTCATCAATTTAGTGATCCAAAGCAATGCCAACAAATTTTGGATGGAAAATGCATGCACATTCAGAGAGAGAATTTAATATGGATCAACACATACTATTTTCACCTTTTGTTTTTTGGGTTTTTTTTTCTCCTAGTTTTTCCATGTTCTGATTTTTCTCTCCCAACATGACTCATATGGAAATATGTAAAAAATTAATGTACATGTAAAACCTTAAACAAAAGAAGCAAAATTATCTTCAATTGAAATTCATCCAGGAAAATAAAAACAATTTTTTTCATTTTATCACAACCCTGGGAGCTATATTTATCCCCATTTTACAGATGAAGGAACTAAGGCAGACAGAAGTTAAACGATTTGACCAAAGGTCACAAAGCAAGTAAGTGTCTGAGGCAGAATCTGAACTCAAGTCTTCCTGACTCCTTCCCAACTCAATACTTAAACCATACCAAGTTGGTGCTTCTTTGTTATTATAGGAAGATTCCACATCTAATTTTCTGGTGGTAATAGTAAGAGAATGAGTAAAGAGTTTTGAAAATTGAAATACTCTATAAACTGTGATTTTAATATTATATTTCACATTAAACACCCTATTATAAAAGCCCAAAGGGAAAAGTTAAGGCAGAGGACATCAGGGAGTTGGGTTCTCACCATCTGCCATCAGTCAGTCTGAAACTGAGACCAAAGATTCAGGATTTTCTGATTGTTATCGAGAAGAGAGGGAATTTGGGGTAGGGAGAGGAAATAATCAGTCACAATTTGGCCTTTTCTCTCCTATCACACGAAGGTACTAAAGTGACCCTGAAATTGAGTCCTCTCCATTGTGAGACATAACGATTCCTTATCAGAGAAAGATGAAAATATTCAGTGGCTGCATGATCCCAACTGTTAGTTATGTCGGATCTGTGTCCTTCCATGAAGCTGGGGTGTCTCAGGAGGCAGTAGCTCTATCTACCAGGCTGTACCGAGCCCAAGCTGAGCTGGGTCCTTGGCCCAGATGGCTGCTGATCAGTTTTCCAGGAGAGAACCTGTCAGACAAGAAGTATGATCAGACAGTACCAGAAGTGCCCAGGTGGTTTCAGGATAGGGAGAGAGGAGCCCCAGGGAAGGTTTGGAGGTAAGGGCCACACCTTGAGGTGTCATTCATGTCAATGTCAATAGATCAAGCCTATTCCTAAAGGCAACTGAGCCATAGGTCATCTGTAGAGAACCCTTAGACCAGGGAACCTATGGGCTCCACAAGAACTTACAGTCCTGCCATTTTGGGCTTCAGAATCCAAAGCAGGTCCCTAAGTGGCGTGAGGCTTAGGGAATCAACTGTGCTGAGAAAGATTGATTTTCTGTTGTGTCTCCTCACTTCAAACCAACCCTAACGACATTGCTATCATGTTTAAAATCGGATTAAGCCCTTTTTAGACTAAAGCAGACTGTGCCATCTTGCACCCAGGCCTGCGGCTGCCACCCCTTCAATTTGATCTCCTGGATTCCTAAATTCTGACCCTAGCTAGGCTGGCTTGCCCCAAATGCCTTTTTGGCTCCTGGGTATCATCTCCTACCACTTACAGCCTTCATATCCTCTCCCCTTTGCTCTGAGCCAGGCCTTGAGTGTCATCCTAGTAGGGAGGGGGAAGTCAAAGCCAAGTTATGTGGGGATAAAGAAGCTGAAGATATTTAGCTAGGAGAACAGACGACTTGGGAAGGATTTAATCATAATCTTCAAAGTTTTGAAGAGTTAGGGACTAAATTTAATCTATAAGAAGGCAAGAGAAAAATAGGGCCTATGAAAGGAGGAAAGTTAAAGAAGGTGGACTTCAGCCTCTCTCCCTAAAGGAAATTCCCATCCCTACTAATCATAAAGTAAAATAATTGCTAATAATTTGGAATTGTGGAAATATGGAAAAGGCTACTTCATAATAGAGTAAACTCTGTAGTGATGGTTGTCTCTGGAACAAAGTCTCTTAAATTGTGAGTCGTGACCCCATTTAGGTCCTGTAACTCAATGTGGGGGTTGTAAAATCATAATTTATTATCAGTGAATGTTTGATATAAACCAATATACCCAGGGTCATGAAAAAATTTGTTGGATGAAAAATTTCTTGGTCACAACCCTGAATATATAAGTATATAAAATAGGTAAACAAATCAAGCATCTACTGATAGTAAATCATAAAGAAATTTATTTTAAAATAATTCCTTGATATACATATAATTTGACTATTTACTAAAGAAAAAAGCAAATTTGCATACTAGTGAGATGGATGTGCTTGCTTATTTTTACATAAAGAATTAAGTCTTGGCAAAATATTTAATACCTCTTACTGTTGCCAAATTTTTCAACACTCCCACATTCAGTTAAGCAACCCCATATGGGGTTGCAACCCACAGTTTAGGAAGCTTTGTTCTAGAAGATACTAGGTGATCATTTGTAAGGATGCTTTGTGATGCCAGGATTCTATGGCTCTAAGATTTTATGTTTCTAAGATTTAATAATTCTTGGGAACTGGGTCTAAAAAAGAGCCATGAGGACATGAGAAAAACCAGCAAGTAATGGGAGCTGAGTCCAAGAAGTGAAAAGGGTGGCATCTGCCAGCCAGGAAGAAAAGAAGACAGTATTGGGAGGGAGACAGAATACAGACTATAAAATCCAAGAGCTGTTTATCAGGGATTTATTTTCTCCATCACAGGTGTAAGGGGGCAGTTTGTGGAGATTTTAAGCTCTGATCCTGACTTGTTGGTGACACGTACCGTCTTCTCTGGAACTGTTGGTCTATCTCTGCTAGTGACTGGCCTTTGGTTTCAGGGACAAATAAATAAATGAAACCCAGCCCAATCACAGCCATCAGCCCATACAGCAGGAAGGTCCAGGACAAGCCAACTGCTCCTAAGGAGACAAAAGGGACAATGTGTACAATGGTTTGTGGTCACAGATCACAGTAAGGGTCAAGGATCTTTGTGTTAGACATTGTGATTTGGTTCTTGTAGGAAGGAGGAAACAGGGCAGAAATTAGTCCTTATTCTGAGTTTCCAGAAGTTACTATGGCCAGTTCCCTTGAGAAGACAGTGTGATAAAGTGGAAAAAGTCTTAGTTCTACAGAAAATTTGGGTTCAGTCCTGTCCTTGACACTGACCACCTCTGTAACCTCATAAATCAGGTTCTTAAGGGTTGGACTGGATGACCTTTGAGGACCTTTGCTGCTCCAAATCTATGAACCCTTTCATCTCATCAGAAGATGAAACAAAGGCCTTAGAAGGGGAAGAGTAGCATACATCAATCTATCACAAGGGGGTAGCTAGGTAGGGCCACAGTGCACACATTCTGTCTAGAGTCAGGAAGACCTAAGTTCAAATCTACCTCAGACACTTACTATCTATGTGACCCTAGGCAAGTCACTTAACTCAGTTTGCCTCAGGTTCCTCATCTGTAAAATAACAGGGAGAAGAAAATGTCAAACCATTCCTGAATCTTTGCCAAGAAAACCCCAAATGGGGGCAAAGAGTTAGACATGACTAAAAATGACTAGACAACAAAAATCAACCAACAAGCATCTATTAAATACCTAATATATGCCAGGTACTAGGCAAAGAACACAAAGATTAAACAATGCCTATTCACAATGAGCTTGCATTTTAAATTATATGTATGTCAATATGAAGAAATCTATGTATAAAAATACAAAGTAGTTTAATGGAAAGAGCCCCGGACTAGGAAACAGGAAATCTAGGTTCAAGTCCCAGCTTTGTCACTTAGGATGACTGAATTTATTTGTTTGTTTGCTGCAACACAGTCAGGGTTAAATGACTTGCTCAGGGTCACACAGCTAGTAAGCATCAAGTATCTGAGGTGAGATTTGAACTCACGTCCTCTTGACTTTCTGTTACATCTATTGCCCAGGTTGACTGCATTTAGAGCTGACAGGGGCCTTGGAAACATCTAGTCCAACCTCTTCATTTTACATTAGACTAAGAAGTTACATAGCTTGTCCAGGATCACAGAGTTTGGATTTGAACTGGATTGACTCTCAATTCAGTGTTCCTTTCTTCACACCATTCTGTTATATGATCTTAGAAAACTCACTTAAGTACTCTGAGCCACTCAGTCTCTTTCTATGTAAAATGGTGACAGAAGTGTCAGAGATTAGATCTAGGCCAGGGGTATTAAAGAATCACATCTTCTGAGGTAGAAGAGAACTGATTTAGTTCTCTTAACAAATGAGGAAACTGAGGCCCAGAGAAATGATGTGATTGGCCCAAAGTCATAAATAATAAATTGTAAAGACAGAATTTGAATACAAGTCCTCTGATTCAAAATCATGATAATTTCTAAGATCCAGGCCAACTCTATGATTCAGTGATCTTCACTTTTGCAGTAGGTTAGACAATAAACATTTATTAAGTTCCTATTAGGTGCCAGGTGGTGTGTAACTAAGCATTGGGGATACAAAGAAAGACAAAAGACAGTCACTTCCCCCTAGAAGTTCATAGTCTAATGGGGGAGATGTGCAAAAAACTCTTTCTGGACAAGCTATATACAAGATAAACTGGCAATAATCAAAAGAAGACAAACACTATAGGGAACTCTGGAAAGGCTTCTTGTAGAAAATGGGATTTTATCTGAACTTGAAGACAGGGAAATCAGGAAGTAGAGATGAGAACATACAAAGAACATACAAAGCTAAAATTCAAGCCTGGGTCTCTTAATTCCAATATACATGTTTGTTGACTTGAACTAAATTGAAATAATACTATGTAGAACTTTTTCAATTATGATTTCATAGAAGGATTTTATTCCCTTATCCCCAGCACCCACTTCATACCATGTTAAACACCTGCCCACCTGTAATTCTGACATCCAGGGTTCCAAGTCAGTGACAAAGCCAATGTTTGCCACTCCCCTATAGGCAGTTGAAGGGCAGCTTGACTTAAGACAATTACTCACCAATCAGATCCAGGAAGGAGAGGCTGATCAACAAGTTGGCAGCCCAATTAAAACTATTGCAGAAGGCAAATGCCCGTCCTCGGATTTCAGCTGGATAGATCTCACTGAGGACCAACCAGGTGACTAGGGGACAGATAAGATGGAGAGGACTCAGGTCAATTCAACCTTAAAAAGTTAAAACAGAACATGAGATCTATGTCTGAACTCTAGGGATAGGAATAGTAATTCACTACCCCTGGGTCAAGTGATAAAGAAAATTGTCCTGGATTGGGGAAAAGGAAAAGATAGCCTCACACTCACCAGGGTTAGAACCAGAGTTCAAAACTTGTGACCCAAAATAATGACTTGTAGAATTTGATAAATCAGGAGTGGTAGTGTGGGGAAGATATCTGGGAACATTAGGTCCTGTTCTATGGGCCCCAGATCATATTAGGTAGGCAGCTATTTATTTCATCTACAGGTAAAAGTTGCCACAACATTCTCATCTCCAGCTAGAGGTTCCATTTAGCTATATAGATTTCTCCTTTCCTTTTTCCCTTGGCCTTTGGGCATCTAAGTGTCACAGATAAAACATTGAGTCTGGAGTCAAGAAAAACTGAGTTCAAATTTGGCCTCAGACACTTAATAGCTATGTGATCTTAGGTCACTTAATCTCTGTCTCAATTTTCTCAACTATAAAATAAAGATAATAATAGTATCCACTTCCCTAGTGGGTTGTGAGAATCAAATGAAATAGTATTTGCAAAGCACTTAGCATAGTGCCCTGGCATATAGCAAGCATTATATAAATGCTACTATTAGCTTACTAGTGTGCAAAGAGCCTCTCTTAAACTGATTTGGGTGTCAAAAGACTTTGGTTTAAGTCTCAACTCAACCATTAATTCACTGTGTGACCTTAGTCAAGTCACTTTCCTTCTCAGATTGATTTTTCCCATATCTACATGTAAAATTATAGGATTAAATTCAATGATGAAAAGCAGCTAAGTGGCTCAATGGATGGAGTACTGAGCCTGGGATCAGGAAGATCTGAATTCAAATCCAATCTCAGGCAATTACTACCTGGGTGACCCTAGGCAAGACATTTAACCCTATTTACTTCATTTCTTCATTTGTAAAATAAGCTGGAGATGGAAATGGAAAATCATTCCAGTATCTTTGCCAAAAAAAAAAACCCAAATGGAATGAGGAAGAGTCAGACAACTTAAAAGCAAGAGACTCGAAGATACCTAATACCCTTCCTATCTATGCATAGTCTATGATCTATGCATAGGTCCAATTTATACATTTCCCTTTATAAAACAGGGATACACTGCGGAGTGTGGAGAGGAATAGCATGAAGGACTTTGCAATGTGTAGCATTTAATAATAATAAAAAAGGAGAGCAGAGAACATAGAATGTTAGTGATGGAGGGCATTTTGGACATAGAGAATTTACTATTTGAGTTGGAAGGACCCTTAGAAATTGAACACAGAACACAGAATATTAAAACTAGAAGCACCTTAGAAGATAGAACATAGAATATTAAAGTTGGAAGGGCTCTTGAGATACAGAACATGCTTCTCAACAGTGAGATGATTCAGGCCAGTTTCAGTGATCTTATGATCATGAGAGAGTTATCTACCCCAGAGGGAGGACTCTAGGAACTGAGTATAGATCACAACATAACATTTTCACTTCTTTTGTTGTTGTTTGCTTGTATTTTATTTTCTTTCTCAGCAGAGTAAGCTGTGCATGATAGAGATCTGCAGTTTCACATGCAACCCCCTTTTCTGTACATGGAAATGCCTATTTTTAACTTTTTTGGTTTTAAGTGAAAATAAAACTATTTTTTTTAAAAATCCCACTTTTGCTTACTTACTTGGTTCATTTAATCACTCTTGGCCTAAGTTCCTGGTTTGTAAAACTACATGGCTTCTAAGGTACCTCCCAGTTCTAAATGTATAATTCTTTTGGGGGGTTTTTGGAGTGTCTTTTGGCATGGGCATTCTCATGCTGCCCCAGATCCTCTTAGGAGGTTTCACAAAATGGTGAAAACAGCTAGACAAACTAAGAGTCAAGAGATCCCCAGGTTTGTCACGAGTCACTTAATTCTCCAAGTCTCAGTTTCTGTTTCTGTGAAATGGGTTGTGATTTATGGTTGACAAACCATAAGCTTCACTGCGCTCATTTTACAGAGAAGGAAAGTGATTTGCCCCTGCCCCAATACTAACAGGCATCAGAACCAGGATTGAGACCCAGGCTTCCTGACTCCAGGTCACTTAGTATATTCTCCACTTCACTTTCTCCCTAATCTTTCCAGAGAAAACTTTTTTCTCTGGAAAGATTAGGGAGAATGAGTTTTCTCTTTCCCAAGGAATGGTTATTTATCCAAAGAAATGACTAGTGGAATTTCAGGTTGGCTGATGCAAGGGAGAGATTTCCAGATGGGAGGAAATCCCAGGGATACCTCTGCTATCATGGCAGATAGAATATAAAAGTGGACTCAATCACCACCACTAAGATGGGTCCTGAGGGTTCCTTGAGGATGGGAGTAGCTAAGGACAGGCTTGATAGCATGCACTTACTTGGTCCAAATCCAAAAGAAAAAGCGCTCACGAAGGCCATCATGCAGAGTAAGGCGATCCAGTTTAAGGCCCAGTGCTCATTGGGGGAGAAGTCAGTAGCCTGGTTACGGGTGCCATAAGCCAGTATGTCATAAGTTGGAGGAATAGTATCCTGAGCCCCTGAGGAATTAGCAACTATCCCTCTGGCTTTGGAACCAGACACGTCCATCTTTAGGGAAGTCAATCTTGTACTGGCAAAGCCTGAATTCCCTGGGTTCCCACTGGTCCCCTGGAGAGGAGGTACACTAGGGTCCACCTGGCGTGTCAGAAGCCTGGAGGCAGAGGTGGTGTTGAGTGCCCCAGCAGGCATGTGGCAGCCTTGGATGGGGTCCATGGACACAGTAAAGCTGACTAGCCCGATGCCACTGACCGAGATGGCCATGACAGCACAGCCAGCCATCAGCAGTACCCTCCTGCCAGCACGGTCCACCAGGCCCATAGCCACCAGGGTGGCAGCTACTTTCACCCCTCCAAGTCCCACAGAAGCCAGGGTGGCTGAAGAACGCCCTCGAAAACCCACAGAGCGGAATATGGTAGATGCATAGCAGAGTACGTTGGGCTGGCCAGTAAGCTGCTGGACAAGCACAAGGCCCAGGCCCACAGTGGTCCGGCCCCGCATGTTAGCTTTGGCCCCAAATAAGCTGAAGAAAGAGTACTCTTTCTCCCTGCTGAGACTGGCTGTGGCTTCTTCTGCTTCTTCGGGGCCTCGGAGGGGGATAAGGCCCTTACGGGTCTCTGATTCAGACTGGAATTGTGGACCCAGCCTTGGTGAGAGGAACATGAGGCTGAGGGACTGCATAAGGGCCGGGGCAGCTGCCCAGCCAAACATGTGCCGCCAGCCCTGCCCTGTGTCAGCAAGTGCATAGTTAAGCGCATAGGAGAACAGGATGCCCACAGTAATGCCCACTTCATACAAGGACACCAACACTCCCCGGTGCCGAGGTCCCACCAGCTCTGAGACGTAGATGCAGCAGGCCATGGAAGACAGAGAGATGGCAAAGCCCACTGTGCCTCTACCCAGGGCCAGCCATGGCAGGGATGCTGCCAAGCTCAGGCTCAGGCTTCCGGCAAGCAATGTGGCATTGCTAAGTAAGATGGCTTTCTTCCTCCCATAGCGGTCAATGAGGAACCCTCCAACCAAGGAGGCTAGGAGAGCCCCGAGGAGCAGGGTCCCCACCAGGACCTCCTGCTCAAAGCAGCTGAGCCCGAAATCTAACTGCAACTGCAGCAGTGCCCCAGAGATGACGGCCAGCTCATAGCCAAAAGTCAGTCCTCCCAGCAAGGAGACCGAGGCACACAACACAAGGACAGGAGATTGAAGTCCTGAAAGGCAAAGAAGAAAACGTTGGCTTCTTAGAATTACCTGGGCCTCTCATGGCTTGGGCAAGGGAGAAGGCTTTTGTAGTTAGCCCTCTGAATGTGCCCAGTGTAGGTTCTGCATACTAGAATTTCTTGGTTAACTGAATTAAATAATTCAATCGCTTCTGCTTGAAGGTTGTGGAGAATCTTGCTGAAATACACCTTTTTCTGCCTCAGTAAATAGAGTTTGCTTACCATAAATGAAATTGTCTTTCATGTGAAGGGACCTCCTGGAGCACTAAGAAGATTGATCCCTCTCTTAATTAGTGTTCATTGTCCAAAGCTATGGACACAAGATACAAGTATTATAGCTGAAATCATTGACTCCAATCCATGGTTTTTATACTTAAGGAAACTGGTCCAGAATGGAGAAAAAATTTCTGTTAAGATCACACAGTGAAGAAATGGGAAAATTGGAACTGTGGACTGAGTTCACACCATTCCTTGTGACTTAGGTGGCACATTACCAGGCTTAGAATAAAAAAATAAATTGTATAATTTGTTCTCCTAGCTCAATAGCTAAGAGGTACAGAGAGTAGAACCCAAGGCTTGGAGTCAAATAGACACAAGTTCAAATTTCATCTTGGCCACTTACTAGCTATGTCACTTAACCTCCATTTGCTTAAGTTGTCCCATCATTAAAATGAGGGAAATGATAGCAACTATGGTTTGGTGCATTGGATCAACTCCATACTAAATGAGATGACAAACATAAGATGCTTTGCAAACCTTAGAGAGTTATATAAATGCTAGGTGTTAACATTGCTATTATTTTAATCAATCGTTGATATTTTTAAAAATAAATGCATTTTCTTGTCATTTTCCTCTTTCTCATAGTGTGTCACCTTCCCTCTAATTCCAGGAATCTAAAGGTTTAGATTAATTAAGGTTTTACTATATTATTCAAATCACTGATCCTTCTTCCTCACTTGCCTTCCCCCAACCCTGCATCCAGGGGCATCTCCAGTTATCCTGATTTATATTTTGCTGCTGAACCCAGATGTTCTGGAGGAGAAAGTTGAGGCTGGTGACCTAAAATGAGGCTGGTCACTCTTCACCCTCACTCACTTAAATCCAATCATTTGCAAGTCATGACATCACCCTTCTGATGCAGTTGAGGAGACTTGTCAATTCTAATATGTTTATCCACATATACTCACACTCACAAACACACACAGAGGCACCAGACTAGTTCAGGTCCTTGCCACCTCTTACTGAGATTATTGCAAAAGCCTTCTAAAAGGTTTCTCTGCTTTCAATCTCTACCCTCCAGACCATCTCATCCTCACAAGCCACCAAAACGATCTTCTAAAGACAGAGACCTAATTGTGTAGTTTTTCTTGATCACAAACTTTTAGTGACTTCTCTGCCTGCCTCACTCTTGGTTTCTCATATATATTTTCTTTTTCCTTTTTCCTTTTTTTTTCCCCCTTTTGAGGCAATCAGGGCTAAATGATTTAAGTGCCTAAAACTAGATTTGAACTCGGGGTCCTCTTGATTCCAAAGCTAGTGCTCTATGCATTGTATCACCTAGTTGTCCCAACATTTCTTGGCCTTATTGAATACTATTGCCTTTTCTGATATCTACATTCCAGGGAAACTGAACTACTAGCTGCTTCCCAAACTCATTTCACCAGCTTTCACTTCAGTGCGTTCACACAAGCAATTTCATTTGCCTGAAATAACATTCCTTCCTCATTCTTGCCCCTAGTCTCCCTTCAAAGCTGTGCTCAAGCACCTCTTCCATGAAAGTCAGTCATTTTCCCTTCTACTAATATTTATTTGTATTGTATTATATTGTAATCACCTTCACACAACCCTATCCCCAAGAGAATGTAAACTCCTAGAGGACAAGGGCTATGTTATTTTTTATCTTTGTAAGCCTAGTATCCAGCCAAATGCCTTAAACCTTGTGGGCCTTTGAGAAATAACTTTTAAATAGAATTGAATTTTAGCTTTAACATTCTATATTCAAACATAGTTCTGATATTTTATATTCTAAAATCCCTGTAGTTCAAATACAATAAGCTCATGTTCTAATTTTCCTTTAGTTCTAACAGTCTATATTTTTTTCTTTTCTTTATTTATTTTTTATTAACGCTTTTTATTTTCAAAACATATGCATGGATAATTTTTCCACACTGACCTTTGCAAAATCTTGTGTTCCAAATCCGCCCCCCTTCCCTCTGCCTCTTCCTTTAGATGGCAAGTAATCTAATAAGTCTATATTCTTAATTCCTGGCTCCAGAATTCCATGTTCTAAGGTCCCTTGGTTCTGGCATTATATTCTAAGATCCTTTCTGGCTCTGACATTCCATGTTCTAAGGTCCTTTGAACTCTGACATTAAATACTATATACTTCTGGTTCTCACATTCCATGTTTTCAAGTCTCATCCAATTTTGACAATTTTAAGTTCTTTTTCTAGGTCATGAATGACCACAGTGAAAACACAAAATATTTAACTTTCTGGTTCCTCACAGGACCAAAGGGAAAGAAAAGTCAACAAAATGTTGACTGTTAATAAAGTCCAACCAGAAAATCCTACAGGGAGGTCCTATAAGCTCAACCAGTCCTTTTTTGCTAATTGGGCTGGTGGCCCAAGGGTCCATGCCTAAACTACACAGGAAGTCTCCTCATGGATTTTGAAAAACTAGAAAAATGTTAACCAAATAAGGTGGACCTGAGTATATATCTTTGCCTGATTGAGGTAGGATCTAGAGAAAATGTTCATGCCATATGCTAATCTAATATGCTTATGGAATATGGAATGCTAATGTAATAATACAGTTGTGATAGACATCTTTGGAAGAATACAATTAAAGGCAAAAATGGCACAGGAGGGGCAGGTGTTTTATATAAGTACAGAGAAGAGAAAAATTGGAGAAACTGGGAATATTCAATCCAGATTGGAGAACCTAGAGGGGAGGATGAGA
>JAJPUD010000997.1:478716-517019 GCA_023553655.1 Myrmecobius fasciatus | reverse complement strand
TTTTTCTAATTTTCTCATCCCTGAGGAGCAGTGGGAATAGGCAGCCTCCTGGCCTCTACTCCCATCCATTTCTCCTTTGGTTTTCAGTTCTAAGTAACCAACTAGGTAGCTAAACTCAAAGAGGAAGTATGAAAAGCTGGTGTGAAGGTCCAGGTGGTTGAGTGTTCCTATATTTGGGCTCTCACACTCTCCCTGCATGGTGAAAATATTGATCATTGCCTCAGTGAGTATGACACAGAAGTAATATCTGGCATAGGTGGGGAGATGTCAGGTTGGATGCGCACCAGGAAAAGTAGGAGGGAGCTTGGTTATAGGATTTTAGGTTTTAGCCACTGACTGGGGAATGACAGTTGTATGATGGGATGAGTGTCTAGATTTTATAATGACTGTTCAGAGCTTTCTCCTTCCTCCCCATTTTGGTGTTCTTGGCTCTGCTCACCTTTTCTGACTGCTGAAGGATCATCTTCTCAGGAGCACTAAGTCTTCTTGTATATGAGTCCCGTTGCACTGGATAATATTCATGCTTGTAAGATCTGTCTTCCTATTCATCATTCAAGAAACAAGGTCCCAGGTGACAGTTAACTTACAGCTTCAGTGCTCACCATCAAAGCCCTAAGCCATAGTCCCACCCTTTATCCTGTAATTTAAGTAAGGTTTGATGATGACCAAGAAGCCTATGAGTGAGTTTAGTCATAGGATTTTAGGTATTAACTACTTACTGAAGAATGATAGCTCTGTGATAAAGGACAGATGTCTAGATTACAGAATGAGTGTTTAGAGCTTTCCCCTTTCCTCACCATTTTGATGCTCACCTTTTCTGCTTGCTGAAGGATGATCTTCTCAGCAGCACTAAGTCTTCTTATAGATGAGCCTCGTTGCAATGAATAGTATTGTATCTTATCCCCGACAATAAGGTTGTCATCCTCGGACTCAGAGAATCCATCTTCCTACTCATCATGGAAGAACAAAGCCCCAGACATCAGGACTTACTGTCAGCTAAAATTCTCACTCCCCCAATATCCTGAACTATAGTCCTATACTTCCTCCTGTGACTTCTTGGCCTGTTCTCATCAATCTCTCTGATCTCTGGTACAAACACTAGCAAAAAAAAATTGGGGAGAAGTGGTTGGAGAAGTGGTTGGAAAAGTGACTCTTCACTTTTCCCAAACTTCTTCCTTTATCAAAGAACAGCCAGAGTAGGTAGCCTCATGTCCCATTTCTCTTTTGTGTTTCAGCTCTAAAATAACCAAGTAATAGGTAGCCAATCTCAAAGAAGTGGAAAAATGTGGTTCAAAAGTTCAGGTGATTTGATGCTCTTGTTTTAGGACTATTTTCATACCCTCCCTACCTTTTGAAAGTATTAATCATTGCCCTCAGTGAGAGTGACATGGAAGTGAAACTCACATTTGGGAGGAGAATAAGTAATGTTGGATGATGAGCAGAAAGCCAAGGAGTGAGTTTGGTCATAAGATATTAGGTGTTAGCTACTTAATAGAGAATGATGACTCTGTGATAAAGCTTAATTGCCTAGGTTACAGAATGAATGTTCAGAGCTATGCTCTTTCCCCACTGTTGTGGTGCTCTTCGCTCACCTTTTCTACCTGTACAAGGATGATTTTCTCAGGTACACTAAGTCTTCTTGTAGATAAGTCCTGTTGCAATGGATAATTGTGTCTTATCCCTGAGAATCAGGTTGTCATCCTTAGTCTTAGGATCTATTCTTCTCTTACTCATCATGTAAGAACAAAGTCCCAGATATCAGGTGTTACCTGTCAGCTAAAATTCTTCCTCCCCTCCCCTCTAAATACCCTGAGATATAGGGTTATATCTTCATTCTGTGGCTTTTGGGCCTATTCTCATAAATCTCTTTTGACCTTTTCTACAAATACTTGCAAAGAAAATAGGAGTGTGTTTGAGAAATGAACCGTCTTGACTTTTTCCAAATTTCCTAACTCACTAAAGAACAGTAAGAGTAGATACCCTCATATCCTCCACCCTCACCCATTTGTCCTTTGGTTTTCAGTTCTAAAACAACTAAGTAACCAACTAGGTAGCTAAACTCAAAGAGGAAGTATGAAAAGCAGGTATAAAGGTCCAGGTGGGTTGGGTGTTCCTGTATTTGGGCTCTCACACTCTTCCTACATGGTGAAAATACTGACCATTGCCTCAGTGAGTATGACACAGAAGTAATATCTGGCATGGGTGGGGAGATGTCAGGTTGGATACTCACCAGGAAAGGTAGGAAGGAGCTTGGTCATAGGATTTTAGGTTTTAGCCGCTGACTAGGGAATGACAGCTGTGTGACTAGATGGTTGTATAGATTACAGAAGACTGTTCAGAGCTTTCTACTTTCCCCACCATGCTCTTGGGTCTGCTCACCTTTTCTGCCTGCTGGAGGATCTTCTCAGGAGAGCTAAGTTTTCTTGTAGATGAGCCTCGTTGAGATGGACAGTATGGGGTCTTATCCCTGACAATGAGGTTGTCATCTTCGGACTCAGAGGATCGGTTCTTCTCCTACTCATCATGGAAGAATAAAGTCCTAGACATCAGGACTTACTGTCAGCTAAAATTTTCACCTCCCAATAACCTGAACTATAGTCCTACACTTTATCCTGTGACTTTTTGGCCTGTTCTCATCAATCTCTCTGATCTCTGGTACTAACACTAGCAAAAAAAAAATGGGAGTAAGTGGTTGGAAAAGTGACTTCACTTTTCCAAAATTTCTTCCTTTACCAAAGAACAGCAGAATGCCCTTCACTTCCACCTGTTTCTCTTTTGATCTTCAAATAACCAAGTAATCTGTAGCCAACCTCAAAGAAGTAGAAAAATGTGGTTCAAAGGTTCAGGTGGTTTGGTGCTCCTGTTTTAGGGCTCTATATTTTCAAACACTCTCCCTACCTTTTGAAAGTATTGACCATTGCCCTCAGTGAGAGTGACATGGAAGTGAAACTTACATTTGGTAGGAGGATAAGTAATGTTGGATGATGAGCAGAAAGCCAAGGAGTGAGCTTGGTCATAAGATATTAGATGTTAGCTACTTAATAGAGGATCTTAACTCTGTGATAAAGGATAAATTGCCTAGTTCCAGAATGAATGTTCAGAACTGTGTCCTTTCCCTGTTATTGTGGGTCTCTTGGCTCACCTTTTCTGCTTGTAGAAGGATCTTCTTCTCAGGTGCACTAAATCTTGTAGATGAGTCCTGTTGCAATGAAGAATTGTGTCTTATCCCTGAGAATCAGGTTGTCATCCTTAAGAGTCATAGGATCTATCCTTCTCCTACTCATCATGGAAGAACAAAGTCCCAGACATCAGCTGTTACCTGTCAGCTAAAATTCTCCATCCCCCCCCCCAACAATACCCAGAGCCATAGTATCACACTTCATTCTGTGACTTTTTCACCTATTCTCATGAATTTCTTTGATCATTTCTACAATACTTGCAAAGAAAATAGGAGTCGGTTTGGCTGAGAAATGGACTGTTTTGACTTCCTTTTCTCAAATTTCCCAACTTATGGTATTGAGGAGTGAGAGAGATTAGGTACCCTCATACCTTCTACTCTCACCCATTTCTCCTTTGGTTTTCAGTTCTAAAACAACTAAGTAACCAAGTAGGTAGCTAAACTCAAAGAGGAAGTATGAAAAGTTGGTGTGAAGGTCCAGGTGGTTAGGTGTACCTATATCTGGGCTCTCACACTCTTCCTACATGGTGAAAGTATTGGCCATTGCTTCAGTGAGTTTAATAATATCTGCCATGGGTGGGGAGATGTCAGGTTGGATGCTCACCAGGAAAGGTAGGAGGAAGCTTGGTCATAGGATTTTAGGTTTTAGCTGCTGACTGGGGAATGACAGCTGTGTGACTAGATGGTTGTCTAGATTACAGAAGACTGTTCAGAGCTTTCTACTTTCCCCACCATGCTCTTGGGTCTGCTCACCTTTTCTGCCTGCTGAAGAATCCTCCTCTCTGGAGCACTAAGTCTTCTTGATGATGAGCCCCTTTGAAATGGACAGTATGGGGTCTTATCCCTGACAATCACGCTGTCATCCTCGGACTCAGAGGATTGGTCCTCCTCCTACTCAGAATGGCAGAACAAAGTCCCAGACATCACACCAGTTACCTGCCAGCTAAAATTATTCTCCCTCCAATACCCTGAGCCATGGTCCTACACTTCATCTTTTGACTTCTTGACTTGTTTTCATCAGTCTCTTTGTACAAACTCTTGCAAAGAAAATCGAAATGAGTTTGGAAAAGTGACTGTCTTCATTTTCTTTTTCCAAATTTTTCCCTTCACCAATGAATAATGAGAGTAGGTAGCTTCATGGTCTTCACTTCTACCAGCTCTAAAATAACCAAGGAACCAACAAGGTAGCCAACCTCAGAGAAGAAGTGGGAAAATTTGGTTTAGGTGGTTTGATGTTCCTATTTTAGGACCCTATATTTTCTTTTCTTTTTTTTTGTTAAAGCTTTTTATTTGTAAAACATATGCATAGGTAATTTTTCAACACTGACCCTTGCAAAGCTTTCTGTTGCAAATTTTTCCCTCCTAACCCCCACCCCCTCCCCTAGATGGCAGGAAGTCTAATACATGTTAATTATGTTAAAATATTTGACAGATCAAATATGTTTACACATATTCATACAGTTATCTTGCTGTACAGGAAAGGAAAAAAAACCTGAGAAGGGAAACATAATGCAAGCAAACATCAGTAGAAAGTGTGAAAATGCTATGTTGTGGTCCAGACTCAGATGCCACAGGCCTCTCCCTGGGTGTATATGGCTTTGTTCATCATTGAGCAGCTGGAACTGGTTTGAAACATCTCGTTGTTGGAGAGAACCATAGGACCCTATATTTTCAAACATTCTTCCTATCTTTTGAAAGTATTTACCATTCCCCTCAGTGATTGTGACATGGAAGTCAAACTTAGATTTGGTAGGAAGATAAGTAATGTTGGATGATGAGTAGAAAGTCAAGGAGTGAGCTTGGCCATAAGATATTAGATGTTAGCTACTTAATAGAGGATAAAGGATAATTGCCTAGATTATAGAGCTGTGCCTTTTCCCCACTATTGGGATGCTCTTGAGTCTGCTCACCTTGTCTGCCTGCTGGAGGATCTTCCTCTCAGCAGCACTAAGTCTTCTTGTAGATGAACCCCGTTGAAATGGACAGTATTGTTTCTTATCTCTGACAATCAGGCTATTATCCTCAGACTCAGAAGATCTGTCTTCCTCCTATTCATCATGGAAGAGCAAAGTCCCAGACATCAGGACTTACTTGCTAGTTGAAATTCTTATTCTTCCCCCCTCCCCTACCAATAGCCTGAGCCATAGTCCTACACTTCATCCTATAACTTCTTGACTTGTTTTCATCAATCTCTTTATCTCTTATACAAACTCTTGCAAAGAAAATGGGAATGAGTTTGATTGGAAAAGTGATTGTCTTCATTTTCTTTTCCCAAATTTCTTCCTTTAGCAATGAATGGCCAGAGTAGGTAGTCTTATGCCCTTCATATCCACCCATTTCTCTCTCTCTCTCTCTCTTTTTTATCTCTAAAATAACCAAATAATCAACCAAGTAGCCAATCTCAAAGAAGAAGTGGGGAAATGTGGTTCAAAGGTCCAGTTGGTTTGATGCTTCTGTTTTAGTACTCTATTTTCATATATCCTCCCTACCTTTTGAAAGTTTTGACCATTGCTCCCAGTGAGAGTGACATGGAAATGAAACTTGGATTTAGTAGGACGACAACAAGTAATGTTGTATGATGAAGCAGAAAGCCAAGGAGTGAGCTTGGTCATAAGATATTAGGTGTTAGTTGCTTACTAGAGAATCTTAGCTCTGTGATAAAGGATAATTGCCTAGGTTACAGAATGACTGTTCAGAGCTGTGCCCTTTCCCCACTATTGTGGTGTTCTTGGCTCACCTTTTCTGCCTGTAGAAGAATCTTCTTCTCAGGTGCACTAAGTCTTCTTTTGGATGATTCCTGTTGCAATGGATAATTGTGTCTTATCCCTGAAAATTAGGTTTTTATCCTCTGCTTTATAGGATCTATCCTTCTATTCATCATGGAAGAACAAAGTCCCAGACCTCAGCTATTTTCTGTCAACTAAACTTCTCACTCTCCCCTCCAATACCTTGAGCCATAGTCCCATACTTCATTCTGTGACTTTTTGGCCTATTCTCATTAAACCCTTTGACTTCTTTCACAAATACTTGCAAAGAAAATGGGAATGGGTTTGGCTGCAAAAAGGACTGTCTTAACTTCCTTTTCCCAAATATCCTAACTCGTTAAGAGTAGATACCCTCAACCAGCTAGGTAGCCAAGCTCAAAGAGGAGATACGAAAAGCTGGTGTGAAGATCCAGATGGTTGGGCGTTCCCATATATGGGCCCTCACACTCTTCCTCCATGGTGAAAATATTGACTAGTGCCTCAATGGGTATTACATGAAAGTAATACTTGGCATTGGTGGGAGATAGGAAAGATTGATTGTTCCCCAGGAAAGGTAGGAGGAGACTACTCATAGGATTTTAGGTTTTAGCCACTGATTAGGGAATGGCAAGTGTATGATTGGATGGATATCTAGAATATAGAAGGACTATTCAGAGCTTTCCCCTTTCCCCACCATTTTGGGGCTCTTGTTCTGCTCACCTTTTCTGCTTGCTGGAGGATCTTCTTCTCAGCAGCACTGAGTTTTCTTGTAGATGAACCCCGTTGAAAGGGACAGTATGGGGTCTTATCCCTGACAATCACACTGTCATCCTCAGACTCAGAGAATCTGTCCTCCTACTCAACATGGAAGAACAAAGTCCCAGACATCACCAGTTACCTGCTAGCTAAATTCTCATTCTCTAATATCCTAAGCCACAGACCCACACTTCATCCTGTGATTTCTTGACCTGTTTTCCTCAATATCTTTGACCTCTTGTACACACTCTTGCAAAGAAAATGGGAATGAGTTTGGTTGGAAAAGTGTCTTCACCTTTTTCCAAATGTTGAGTTGTGAGAACAGGTATCCTCATGTGCCCTTATTTCCACCCATTTCTCTTTTGGTTTTTACCTCTAAAATAACCAAGGAACCAACCAGGTAGCCAATAGAAAGTGGGAGAATTTGGTTAAAAGGTCCAGGTGGTTTGATGCTCCTATTTTAAGGCTCTATATTTTCAAACATCCTATCTTTTGAAAGTTTTGATCATTGCCCTCAGTGAGTATGACATGGAAGTGAAACTTGGATTTAGTAATAAATTTAGGATAAGTAATGTTGCATGTGGAGCAGAAAGTCAAGAAGTGAGTTTGGTCATAAGATATTAGTTGTTACCTACTTATGAGAGAATCTTAGCTCTGTGATAAAGGATAGATGCCTAGATTACAGAATGACTGTTCAGAACTGTGCCCTTTCCCCACTCTTGTGGGTCTCTTGACTCACCTTTTCTGCCTGTAAGAGGATCTTCTTCTCAGGAGCACTAAGTCTCCTTGTAGAAGAATCCTATTGCAATGGATAATTGTGTCTTATCCCTAAAAATTAGGTTGTTATCCTTGGCCCCATAGGATCTATCCTCTTACTTATTATGGCAGAACAAAGTCCCAGACCTTCAGCTGTTACCTGTCAGCTAAAATTCTCTTCCCCTTCTCCCAGTACCCTGAGCCACAGTCCCACACTTGCATTCTGTGACTTTTTGGCCTATTGTTTCTCATCAGTCTCTTTGATATTTTCTACAAAAACAAGCAAAAAAAAATTAGCGAGTTTGGCTGAGAAAGGGACTATTTTGACTTTCTCTTTTCCCAAATTTCTTAACTCATTGAGGAACAGTGAGAGTGGGTGCTTTCATACCCTCCATCCTCACTCACCTAAGCAACCAATTAGGTAGCCAAGCTCAAAGAGGAAATACAAAAAGCTGGTGTGGAGATCCAAGTGGTTGGGTGTTTCCATATTTCAGCTCTAACATTCCTCCTACATGGTGAAAATATTGATCAATGTGCTTCAATGGGTGTGACATGGAAGTAATACTTGGCATTGGTGGGAGATAAGTAAGGCTGGTTTTTCACCAGGAA
This sequence comes from Myrmecobius fasciatus, assembly GCA_023553655.1. Taxonomy (NCBI): domain Eukaryota; kingdom Metazoa; phylum Chordata; class Mammalia; order Dasyuromorphia; family Myrmecobiidae; genus Myrmecobius; species Myrmecobius fasciatus. Next base: position 508,976 of record JAJPUD010000997.1, on the reverse strand, counting down.
AGGTAGAAGTGAGCTTGGTCATAGGATTTTAGGTTTTAGCCACTGACTGGGGAAAGATAATTGTATGACAGGATGGGTGCTCAGAATTTTCTCCTTTCCTCACCACTTTGGTGCTCCTGGCTCTGCTCACCTTTTCTGCTTGCTGAAGGATCTTCCTTTCAGGAGCACTAAGTCTTCTTGATGAAGAGCCCCATTGAAATGGACAGTATGGGGTCTTATCCCTGATAATCATGTTGCCATCCTCAGACTCAGAGGATCTGTCCTTCTCCTACTCATCATGGAAAAACAAAGTCCAGACATCACTAGTTACCTGCTAGATAAAATTCTGACTCCTCACTCCAAAACCTGAGCCACAACCCCACACTTTATCCTGTTACTTCTTTGTGTATCTTCATCCATCTCTTTGGCCTCTTGTACAAATTCTTGCAAAGAAAATGACAGTGGGTTTGGCTGAATAAAGGAGCATTTTTCTTTTAATAGGTAGCCTCCTGCTCTCTATTCTCCCCCATTTCTCCTTTGGTTTTCAATTCCTTGACAATGAAGCAACCAACCAGGTAATGAACTTCAAATAGGAAGTGAGAAAAGGTGAAGGGGATCTGGTGCTCTTATTTTAGGAATCTGTATTTTAATACATTATACAGTGAAAGTATTGACCATTGTGCCTCGGTGAGTATAACATAGAAAGCGAAATCTGGATTTGCTAGGAGATTAAATAATATTGGATGATGAGGTTTAAGTGTTAGCTCCTTACTGGAGATTGATACCCTTGTGATAAAGGATACATGTCAGAGCTTTTCCCTTTCCCCTACCATTTTGGTGCTCTTGGCTGTACTCATTTTTTCTGTTTGCTTAAGAATCTTTTTCTCAGCAGGACTGAGTCTTCTTGTAGATGAGTCCCGTTGCAATGGACAGTATTGTGTTTTATCCCTGAGAATTAGGCTGTCATCCTTGGGCTCAGAGAATCTATCCTCCTCCTCATCATGGAAGAACAAAGCCCCACACCATCAGTACTTATCTGGTAGCTAAAATTCTCATCCCCCAATACCACAAGCCACAAGCCCACTCTTCATCTTGTGACTTCTTGGCCTATTCTCATCAATTTCTTTAATCTCTTGTGCAAACTCTTGCCCCTCAAAAATAGGAGTGAATTTGGTTGGAAAAGTGACTGTTTTCACTTCCTTTTCCCATATTTCCTCTTTCATCCAAGAGCGACCAGAGTAAGGAGCCTTATGTCCTTCACTTCCACCAATTTTCCTTTGGTTTTCAGCTCTAATACAACCAAGCAACAAATCAGGTAGCCAACTTCAAAGAGGAAGTTGGAAAAGGTGGTGCAAAGATCCAGGTAGTTTGTAGTTTGGTGCTCCTCTTTTAGGGCTCTATATTTTCAAACATCCTTCCTGTCTGTTGAAAGCACTGACTTTTTTCCTAAGTGAGTGTGACATGGAAATGATATCTGCCTTTAGTGGAAGGATAAGTAAAGTTGTATGTCCACTGGGAAACCTAGAAATGAGCTTGGTTATAGGATTTTAGATTTTAGCCACTGACTGGGGAGTGATTGCTTTGTTCTCTTTCCCCACCATTTTGGTGCTCTTGAGTCTACTTACCTTTTCAGCCTGCTGAAGCATCTTTCTCTTAGCAGCACTGAGTCTTCCTGTAGTGGAGTCGTATAGTAATGGATAATATTGCAGCTTATCTTTGAGATTCTGTCATCCTCAGGCTCATAGGATCTTCCCTTCTACTTGTCATTGTAGAACAAAGCCCCAGACATCAGGAATTCCTGCCACCTTAAAATCTCACCTCAGTTTCCTGAACCATAATCCTATCCTTCATCGTTTGGTGTTTTGGCCTATTTTCATCAATCTCTTTGACCTCTTCTACAAACTTTTGCAAAGAAAATTGAAGCGAATTTTATTAAAAACGCGACTCGATTTTCTTTTAAATTTTTTTCTTACTCATCAAGGAACAGTGAGAGCAGCCAGCCTCATGCTTTTCCCTCTCATCCATTTCTTTTTTGGATACCATATCTAAAACAACGAGCAACCAACAATTAACCAACCTTAAAGAGGAAGCAGGAAAAAGTGGTTTGATGTTTGAGGTGTCTGGACAATCCTATTTTAGGATTCTATATGCTATTCCTACATGATCAAAGTATTGACCACTATGTCTTAATGTGACACGAAAGGGAAACCTGATTTAGGTAGGAAGACAAATAAGGCTGGATGCTCCCCGGTAAACCTAGGAGGGTGCTTGGTCTGGGGACTGATAGCTCTGTGATAATGGGTTTTTAGATTGCAGAATGATTGTTCAGAGCTTCCTCTTGAGTTTAGGTTCATACAGTCTGCCCTTGTCCTAACCATTAGTGAAGAACAAAGCCCTAGAAATCAGGAATTACCTGCCATATAAAAAGCTCACTCTCCCAACACCCCGAGTTCAGTATTCTCTACAAACTCTTTCAAAGAAAACTGGAATTTGGTTCGAAAACTGACAGTCTTTAAGTCTTTTTTTCTAACTTCCTCACTCACAAAAGTGTTGCTAAATAGGTGGTCTCCTGCCCTTCCACTCCCACCTATTTCTCCTTTGGTTTTTTAACTCTAAAACAACTTCGTGGTACCAAGCCATCAACCAGATAGCCAGCCTCAAATAGGAAAAAATATGAAAAGATGATGCAAAGGTATGGGTGGGTTTGATGTTCCTGTATTGGGGCTTTATATTTTAAAACATTCTTTCTAAATGGTGAAAGGACTGACATTTTCCCTCTCTGAATGTGACATGAATGTGGAACCTGGCTTTGGTAGGAGCATAAGGAAGGCTGGACCAAGAAGTCAAGGAGGGAGCAGGGTGGTAGGGATGAGGCTGCAGAGGAGTAACGGTGACAAGGAAGATGGGACCAGATTACAGAGGGATTGTCCAGGACTGAGCTCCTCCCCACCACTGTGGGTCCTCCAGCATCTACTCACCTTTTCTTCTTTCTCACAGGGCAGAAGTGAGTATGGACAGATATTCCTGCCTTTTGTCCCATCCATTTCTCCTTGTATTGAAATTTAAAACTACCAAGCTACCAACTGGGTAGCCATCCTCAAACAGGCTGGAAAAGGTGGTACCCACATCTAGGTGGTTTTGGGGTCCTGTTAAATCTGTATTCTAGACAACATCCTTGATGTAGAGAAAGCAGTTAGGCTTTGGTGTTTGTAACATGAAAGTAAAAACTGACTTGGATAGGAGGAAAGGTAGGGTTGGATTCTGACTAGGAAACCTATAGGTGTTTAAAGGGGAAGGAGAGGTTTCTGAGAAATGAAGGATGGTTAGATTACAGAGTAATTGTCTAGAGCCTGCCCCTTTTCCTGCCATTGTGGTGGTCTAGGCTGTGTTTACCTTTTCTGCCTGCTGTGAGGTCTTCTCAGCATCACTGAGCTTTCTTGGAAGCGACTCCCCTCGAAAGGAATAACACTCTCTCTTTTTCGGGAGACACTGGTTTTCTTCCTCGGACTCATAGGGTCTGTCCTTCTCCTACTCATCATTGAAGAACAAAGCCCAGACATCAGCAGTTACATGTCACATAAAATGCTTATTGTACCTATTGCACCAAACCACTTAGTCTGCTCTTATTAATCTCTTTGACCTTGCTCACATGAGGAATGAGGAGGTAGTCTCATGCCCTCCACTCCTACCCATATCTCCTTTGGTTCAGTGCTCCAACAACCAAACCACAAACAATGAACCACACAGAGGACATGGGAAAAGGGAGTGCCAAGATCCAAGTGGTTTGGGGCTCCTGTTTTTTTGATTATTTAAAAAGACCCTCATTACTTGGAAAAGGAGGGACTTTTGCCTAGTGACTATGATGTAAAACTTGGATCTGGTAGGAGGATACATAAAGTGGGATGTTGACTAGAAAGCCTAGAATTGAATCTGGTCATGGTATTTGAGATTTTAGTTATTTACTGGGGAGTGATAACTGTGTGACAAAAGATGGTGTCTATGTTAACAGAATTACTGTCCAGAGGTATCTCTCTCTTCTTCACCACTATGGTGCTCTTGGGTCTGCCCACATTTTCTGCCTGTTGTTGGACCTTCTCAGCAGGACTGAGCTTGTAGTTGAGTCCTATTGTGATGGTTAATACTGCTTCTTTTCCTGGAGATTGTTTTTCGTTCTTGGGTTCAAATGATCTGCCGTTCTACTCATCATTGAAGAACAAAACCCCAGATGCCAGCCATTTCATGCCACATAAAATACTTATCATACATGTTGCACTGAATCAAGTCCAAAACTTCATTATGTGATGTTTTAGTCTATTCTTATCTCTTTGACTTCTAAAAACTCTTGCAAAGAAAATGGGAATGAGTTTGGTAGAAAAACTGACTCTTGACTTTTCCCTCAATTTCTCTCTCATATAATAGGAACAAGGATTGGAAGCCTTCAGTCTTTCTCTATCACCCAAATATCCTTTGGTTTTTAGCTCTGAAATGACTGACTGACCAATCAACCAATTAATCAACTAGTCAGTCAACTTTAAATAGGAGATGGGAAAAGGTGGTGCAAATATCCAGGTGGCTTAGAGCTCCTATTAAATCTATTTTTTTATAAAATGCTCCCTTACATGGAAAAAAAATGACTTGGTGAGTGTGACATGAAAATGAATCCTGACTTTGACAGGAAAATACATAATATTGGATGCTGACCAACAGGTCTGGTAATTAGCTTGGTCACAGAATTTTAGCTTTTAATTACTTCCTGTGGAGTGAGATCTCTATGCCAAAAGACAGGTGGCTTTTATTACTGAGAGAACTTCAGAGCCCAGACTTGGGTCTGCCTGTTGTTGGACCTTCTCAGCAGCACTGAGCTTCCTTGTAGGTGAGTCCATTGTGATGGAGAAGATATTATCTTATCCTGGAAACTCTGGTTCTCACCCTTGAATTCAAATCACTTTTCCTTCTACTCCTTAATGAAAATCAATGCCTCAGATATCACCTAAAATGCTGACTCCTTATTTCCCTGAACCAGTCTCCCTTTCATTCCCTGATGTTTTTGGCCTGTTCTCATTGATCATTTTGACTTCTTCTATAAATTGTTGCAAAGAAAATTGGAGTGATTTTGGTGAGAAAATTGACTCTTTTAACCTTCTCCTCCCCCCCCCCCCATTCACATAGTAGAAACAAATGGAAGTGTACTCCACTCCAAACTATTTCTCTGATGTTTTGACCTATTCTCATTGATCATTTTGACGTCTATAAATTTTTGCAAAGAAAATTGGAGTGATTTTGGTGGGAAAACTGACTGTCTTAACTATTTTCCTCCCCTTTTCCTCATTCAGATAGTAGGAACAAATGGAAGTATCCTTCACTCCAAACTATTTCTCCTTTGTTTTCCAGCTCTAAAACTATCCACTAACCAACCATATAGGAAATCTAAAATAACAGGTGGGAAAAGGTGGAGCCAGGGAGGCTCTATAAAATGTCTATTTTTAAAAGTGCTCACACCACATAGAGAAAAATGGGACCTTTTCCTCAGTGAGTATGGCCTAAAAATAGATCCTGTCTTTGCTACTGTAATGGGTAGGGTTGGATGTTCACCAGGAAGCATAGGAGTGAGCTGAGCATTAGTTATTTACCAGGGAGTGATAACTATGTGACAAAGGATGGCTGGCTGGATTATAGAAGTGTCCCCTTTACCACCCCTGTCTGCTCACCTTTTCTGCCTGCTGTTGGATCTGCTTCTCAGCAGCACTCAGCTTTCTGGTAGCTGAGTCGAGTTGCAATGAACAGCATTTCATCTTATCCCGGAGATTCTGGTTCTCATCCTTGAGCTCATGCCATCTGCCTCTCTGCTACTCCTCAGTAAAGAAACAAGCACCAGACATCAGGAATTACTTGCCATCTAAAATGATCACCTATCACCCAGAGCCACATGCCCAACACAAGTCATCCTGTAAGCTTTTGTCCTGTTTTCAGTAATCTCTTTGACCTCTTCTACAAACTCTTGCCAAGAAAAATTGGAGAGAGTTTAGTTGGCAAACTAAGTATTTTATTCTTTTTTTCTGACTACAAATAATTGACAATTATTTGTAATCTTCTGTTCTCTACTCTCATCCATTTCTCCTTTGGTTATCTGCTATAAAGCAAACATTTAACCATTTAAACCAGTTAGCTAACCTCAGAGAGGAGGTTGGAAAAGGTGGTGTCAGAATCCAGGTGATTTTAGGTTTTTATTATCTCTTTATTTTTAAAACTGCTTTCTCTGTGGAGAAAGAAGTGATCTTTGCCTTATTGAATGAGACATGGAATTGAAAGCTGGCTCTGTTTGGAGGAAAGGGATAGTTGGATGCTGATCAGCAAGCCTAGAGAAGGAATGAACTTTATGATAGAATTTTAGGTGTTAGTTATTGGTAAGTAATAACACTGTGACAAAGGATGCAGAGCTATGCTATGGAGTGATTGTCAAAGCTGTCCCCTTCCTCACCACTGTGGTGTTCTTGGGTCTGCTCACCTCTTCTGCCTGTTGTTGCATCTCTTTCTCAGTAGCATTGAGCTTCCTGGTAGCTGAGTCCAGTTGCAATGAATAACATTGCATCTTATCCCGGAGATTCTGGTTCTCATGCTCGAGCTCATTCAATTTGGTTTTCTCCTACTCCATCATTGAAGGAAAAAAAAACCCAGACATCAGAAATTACCTGTCATCTAAAATGCTCTTGCCTATCACCCTGAGCCACTCTCCCACATTTCATCCTGGGTCATCATGTTCTGTCCTCATCAATCACTTTTATGTCTTTTACCAATGCTTGCAAAGAAAACAGGACTGAGTTTACTTGGATTACTGACTTTCTTGATTTCTTTTTGCCTGTTTTCCTCACATAGTCACAATGAGGGCAAGAACCTCCTCCCCTCCATTTCTCATTTATTTTCCAGCTCTAAAGTACCCATCAAAATAACCAGGTAGGTAAACTAAAATAGGAGCTGGGAAAAATGTGGCTTTCTTGGGACTCCTATTACAAAATATTTTTAAAAATGCTCTCTAGATGGAGAAAGTAGTAACCTTTGCCTAAGTGACCATTACACAAAAGTGAAACCTGCTTTTGGTAGGAAGATTGGCAGGTCTGGATGTTGACCAGGATGGGAAGGAGTGAGCTTGATCACGGGATTTTAATCCTTAGTTATATTTTGGGGAGTGACACCTTTGTAAGAAGGGAGAGGTGACTAGATTACAGAATGATTGTCTAGAGCTGTCTGCCTTCAGCTCCATGTGGTGGTCTGAGATCTGCTCACCTGTTGTGCATCCTGTTGGATCTTCTCAGCACAACTGATCTTGATTGAAGCTGAGTTCAGTTGCAATTTATAAAATTGCATCTTATCCTGGAGACACTGGTTCTCGTTCTTGAGCTCATTGTACTTGTCCTTCTCCTACATGTCACAGAAGAATAACTTCCCAGGCATCTGGAATTACCTTTCACCTAGAATGCTTACACCTATTGCCCTGAGCCACTATCCCAAATCTCATCTTTTTTTTAATCTCTTTGACTTCTACAAAATCTAGGAGTGAAAATCCGGATGAATTAGATTGGAAATCTGTCTTGACTTTCTTTTTTTTCACTTCCTTATTCACATAGTTGAAATAATATAACCATCCCCCTGCCCTTCATAGTCATACATTTCTATTTGCTTTCCTACTCTAAAACAACTAACCAACCAATCAACCAACCAACCAGTTAGCCAAAGTAAAGTAGAAGTTGGGCAAAGGTGGTGCAAGAATGAGGTGGTTTGGTGCTCCAAATGAAAACTCCAAAGGTAATTTATATTATTAAAAGTGCTCCCAAACTGGAGAAAGAAGTGACCTTTGCTTTAGTGAGTGTGAAATCAAAGTGAAAGCTGGCTTAGGTAGGAGGATTTATAGGATGGACTGTGGACCAGCAAGACAGGGAGCTTTGTCATGAGATTTTAGGCATAGTTACTAGGGAGTGACAAAGGATGGGAAGATAGATTACAGTGATTATCCAGATCTGTCCTCTTCCCCACCACTGTGGTGCCATTGGCTATGCTCACCTTTTCTGACTGCTCTTGCATCTTCTTCTCAGCAGCACTGAGCTTTTTTGTAGCTGAATCGAGTTGCAATGAATAACATTGCATCTTATCACGGAGATTCTGGTTTTCATCTTCAAGCTCATTCAATCTTTCAGTCTTCTAATCCTCATTGAAAAATAAAGCCTCAGATTTTAGGAATTACCTGCCACCTAAACTGTCACCTCAAGTCACATTTCATATTGTGATATTTTGACCTGTTCTTATTACTCTCTTTAATGGGGGTAACTAGGTGGCACAACCGGTAGAGCACTGGTCCTGAAGTCAGGAGACCTGAGTTCAAATTTGACATCAGATACTTAGCACTTCCCTGCTGGGTGACCCTGGGCACATCACTTAACCCCAATTGCTTTGCCTCTCTCCCCAAAAAAGCCAAAAAAAATCTGTCTTCTACAAGCTCTTTCAAAGGAATATGAAATCAGTTTGGTTGGAAAACTGATGGTGTTGACTTTTTTTTCTCATTTACACAGATGGTTGAAATGAATATAAACAGCTTCCTGCCCTCTAATTGCACCCACTTTTCTTTTGGTTTCTGACTCCTAATTCTGAAATAACCAACCAATTGGTTAGTCAATCTCAAAGAGGTGATAGAAAAAAGAGGTGCAAAGACAAAAGTGGTTTGGAGCTTCTATCACATTTAAATTGTTAAAAACATTCCTTATCAGGAGAAAGAAATGACTTTTGCCTCTGAGTTTGACATGAAAATGAAACCTAACTTTGCCAAGATAATAGTTAAGGTGGGATGTGGACCAACAAGCCCAGGAGCTAGCTTGGTTATAGGTTTTTAAGTGTTAGTTTCTGACAGGGGAGTGTATCTTTCTGAGAAAAACTAGGAGGCAAGATTATGGAATGACTTTACAGATCTGTTCCTTGCCCCACAACAGTGATGATCTTGTGTCTGCTCACCTTTTCTGCCTGCTGTTGGATCTTCTCAACATCATTGATCTTGCTTGTAGCCGAGTCAAGTTGCAAGGAATAACATTGCATCTTATCCCTGAGATGCTGGTTCTCATCCTCAAGCTCAGTCAATCTGTCCTTTTTCTACTCATCATTGAAGAACAAAGATCAAGACATCAGGAATTAGTGCCACCCAAAATGCCCACACCTATGACCCTGAGCCATACTTCTTCTATACTTCATCTTGGGACCTCTTGGCCTGTTTTCAACAATCTCTCTGACCTTTTCGACAAACTTTTGTGCTGAAAATTGGAGTGATTTTGGTTGGAAAATCAACTTTTTCTTTTTTCCTTACTCAAGAGTATGAAAGTAGATATCTAGCTTCCTATCCTCCATTCCCACTCAGTTCTCCTTTGGTAGCCATTTCTAATACAACCAATCTAATAACTAGTTATCAAGTCTCAAATATAGGTGTTGGGAAAAGGGGATACCAAGGATCCAGGTAGTTTGGGGCTCATCTTACATCTTTATTTTTAGAAGCCCTTTCAACAGAGAAAGAAGAGATTTTGGCCCAGTGAATGACATAAAAGTAAAACCTAGCTTTGGTAGGAAGCCAAATTGTATTGCAGGTAGATCAGCATGCCTAGGAGAGAGCTTTCTTATAGCATCTTAGGAGTTAGTTACTAACTGGTGAGTAATATCTCAGTGACAAAGGACAGATGGCTAGATTACAAGCGTGACTGTCTGAAGCTGTCCCTCACTTCCCTACCATTGTGTTCTTGGGTCTGGCTCACCTTTTCTGCCTGTTGTTGCATCTCCTTCTCAGCAGCATTGAGTTTTCTGTTAGCTGAGTCCAGTTGCAATGAATAACATTGCATCTTATCCCGGAGATTCTGATTTTCATTTTCCAGCTCTTTCATTCTGTCTTCCTTCTTCTCAGAGAAAAACAAAGTCTTAGATATCAGGAATTACCTGCTATTTAAAATGCTCACACTTTTGCCCTGGGCTTTGATAGGAGAGCAGGTAGAATTGAAGGCTGACCAGTAAGCTTAGTAATGAGTTTGGTGAAGAGTTTTTAGGTGTCAGTTACTTACTGGTTAGTGATACCTCTGACAAAGGCTGGGTTGTCTAGATTACAGAATGATCATCGATTGCATAACTATCTTTCCCCCCACTATTGTAGTGCTCTTTTGCCTCCTTACCTGTTCTAGGTGTTGTTGCATTATTTTCTCAGCAGCACTGAGCTTTCTTGTAGCTGATTCAAGTTGTGATGAATAACAGTGCATCTTATCCCGGAGGTTCTGGTTCTCATCTTTGAGCTCATTCAGTCTTCCCTTTTCCTATTCATGATTGAAGAACAAAGCCCCTTACATCAGGAATTACCTGCCACCTCAGTGCTCACACCTGTCATCCTCAGCTACATTCCCACACTACATTCTCTTTCCTTCAAACTTTTCTAAATAAAATTGGAGTTTTATTGGAAAACTGTCTTGACTTGCCCCTTTCTCATTTCCTCACTCACATAGTAGGAATGAGGGTAGGTAGCCTCCTTCACTTGTATCCATGCTTCCTCTTTGTTTCCTGCACCAACCAAAACAACCAACCACTTAGCAAAACTCAAAGAGTTGGAAAAAGATAATTCCAAGGTCCAGGAGTTTTAGGCTCCTAAATTTATTTTAAAGCCCTGAATTCATGGAAAAAGAAGCAACCTTTGCCTATGTAAATGTGTCATGAAAGAGAATCTGACTTTGGAAGGAGGGTAGCCTCTTGCCTTCCACATCCACTAATTACTCCTTTGATTTTCAGTTTTAAACCAACCAACCAATAAGTTAGCAAGCATCAAAGAGGAGGTGGCAAAAAGTGATTCAAAAGTCTAGGTGATTTGGGGACTTATAATTAATCTCTACATAAAAAGGATTCCTTACAAGGAGAAAGAAGTGATCTTTGCCTCAGTGACATGAAAGTGAAACCTAATTTGAGAGTAGAATAGGTACAGCTGGAGCTGACTAGCAAGCCTGGGAGTAAGCTTGGTCATAGGATTGTAGGCATTAGTTACTTACTGGGGAGTGATATTTCTGTGAGAAATGGGTGGTTATATTTTAGAATGATTGTCTATAGGGATATCCCATTCCCTAACATGGTGGTATTGTTGGATCTGCTCACCTTTTCTGCTTCCTCCTGAGCCTTTTCAGCATAAGAGAGCTTGATTGTAGTAGAGTCCAGTTGTAAGGAATAATATTGCATCTTATTCCTAAGGCTCTGGTTCTCATCCTCGAGATCAATCAATCTGTCCTTCTGCTACTTTTCATAGGAGAACAAAGCCCCAGACATTAGGAATTATTTGCCACTTAAAATGCTCACACCTCTCAATGTGAGCCATAATTCCACACCTTATCTGGAGATGTCTTGAGTCATTTAAATAAATTTCTTTGACCTCTTCTATAAATTCTTGCTAAGATTATTGGAATGACTGAGTTTGCAATATAGATGATTCTGACTTCCTCCTTCCCCTCACTTCCTAACTCACTTTGTAGGAGTAATGGTAGGTAGCCAGTTGTCGTTGTTTTCCATCCAATTCTACTTTGTTTTCCAACTCTAAAAACAACTGGGTAACCAACCAGTCAGCCAACTCAAAGAGGAGAAGGGAAAAGGTGGAGCCAAGGTCTAGGTGTTAGTGGCTACTATTAAATATTACTAAAAGCTTTCCTTACATGGAGAAAGAAATTGTTTTTGCTTCAGTGAGTGTGACATAAAAATTTAACCTTGCTTTTGTGGGAGAATAAGTCACCAACTAACAAGTTCATACAATTTTAGGTATTAGTAACTAATTGGGCACTGATACTTCTGTGACAAAAGTTGGGTGGTTAGATTATAGAAAGACTCTGGTGGTATTCCCAATTTATACTAATGTGATACTCTTGGATTTGCTCACCTTTGCCATCTGCTGTTGGATCTTCTCAGCAGCACTGAGCTTTTTAGGTAGGTCCTGTTGTAATGGATAAGGTTTGATCTTATTCTGGGGACCCTCTGGTTCTCATCCTTGGGTTCAATCAATCTGTTCTTTTTCTACTCATCATAAAAAGCCCTAGCCACCAAGAATTACCTGCCATCTAATGCTCCTATCTATTGACCTGAGTCACAGTCCCATGTCTTGGTCTGTTTTCATCAATGTCTTCTTCTGCGACTTTTGCATAGAAAATTGGAGTGATTTTGGTTAGAAAACTATCTTGACTTTTTTCTTAGTCTCATAGAAGAAATGAGAATAGATGTCCTCTTCCATCTACTCCCATCCATTTTCTTTTTGTTTGCAGCTTTCAATACCAATTAACCGACCAGTTATCCCACCTTAAAAGGGAGGTGAAAAAAGGTGGTGCCAAGGTCGAAGTGGTTTGGGGCTCCCAATTAATCTATCTACATTTTTTATAGTAATAGCTTTTTATTTTTCAAAATATATGCAAAAATTGTTTTCAACATTCACCCTTGCAACACCTTGTGTTCCAAATTTCTTTCCCTCCCTATCCCCTTCCCCTTCCCCTAGACAGCAAGTAATCCAATACAGATTAAACATGTGCAATTCTTCTAAACACATTTCCACATTTATCATGCCACACAAGAAAAATCAGATCAAAAGGAGAAAAAAATTGAGAAAGAAAAAAGCAAGCAAATGAAAACAAAAAAAGGTGAAAACACTATGTTGTTTTCCACATTCAGTTCCTATAGTCCTCCTCTGGATGCAGACGGCTTTCTCCATCACAAGTCTATTGGAATTGACCTGAATCACCTCAGAAGCCAAGTCCATCACAGTTGATTAATTTATATGTTTTTGAAAAAATGTTCATTATGTGGAGAAAGTTGTGAGCTTTGCTTTATTGAGTGTAAAATGAACATATTAACTGGCTTGGATATAAGAACATGAAGGTGTGGATGATATTAACAGGTCTAGGAGTGAGCTTGGTCATAGAATTCTAGATATTACTTACTGGGTATAGATATCTTTTTGACAAATGAGTGGCTAGATAATAGTTACTAGAGCTGTCCCCCATTTTACATCTGTTGGTGCTCTTGGGTAGCTCACCTTTTCTGCCTGTTGTTGCAGCTTTTTTTCAGCAGCACTGAGCTTTCTTTTTGGGGACTCCTGTTGCATTGAATAAGATTTGATCTTATCTCGGAACCTCTGGTTCTCATCCTTGGGATGATTCAGTCTATCCTCCTCCCAGTCATTATTGAAGAACAAAGCCCAAGACATCAGGAATTACCTGCACCTAAACGCTCACCCCTCACACTCTGAGCCACAGTCTTAACATTTCATCCTCTTATGCCTTGACCTCTTTTCATCAATCTTGGCCTTTCCTATAAACTTTTGCTTAGAAAACTGGAATTTGTTTGGAAAGCTGGCTGACTTGAGTCTCTTTTGTGCTACTTCCATAGTAGAAATGAGGGTAGGTAGCTTCCTCTGTCTACCCTCAAGTTCTTTCTCTTTTGTTTTCCTGCTTTCAAAGAATCAATCAACTAACCAGTTACTCCACTTCAAACAGGAAGTGGGAAAAGGTAGTACCAAAGTTCAGGTGGTTTGGGACTCCTGTCAATCTCTCTCTTTCTCTCTCTCTCTCTCAATCTCTCTCTCTCTCTCTCTCTCTCTCTCTATATATATATATATATATATATATATGACATGCATATATATATGCATGTATATGTGTATATATGTGATATGCACATATATATATATATATACACACATATATTAAGTGCTCGTTACATGGAGAAAAACCCTTTGCTTCTGTGCATGTAATAAGAATGTGCAACCTTTTGGTAGGAGCTTTGGTAGGAGCATACGGAGGATTTGCTGATCAACAAGCCTGAGAATGAACTTAGTCATAAGATTTTAGGTATTGGTTACTTATTGAAAATTGATCTTTCTTTGTTAAAGGATAGGTGACTAGATTAGAGAATGACAATCCAGAACTTTCCACCATTTCTACCAATGTGGTTTTCTGAGGCTCCTCACCTTTTCTGCCTGTTGCATCTTTTTCTCAGCAGCACTGTGCTTCCTTTTAGGTGAGTCCTGTTGTAATGGATAAGATTCACTATTATCACTGCAGACAGATTTTATTCTCATCCTCAGATTTGTTCATTCTGGCCTTCTCATTAAGAAGGAACAACCATAGATATCAGGAATTACCTACCACCTAAAGGCTCACATCTGTTGCCCTGAGCCAGTCGAACATTTCATCCTCTGATGTCTTGACCTATTCTCATCAATCCCTTTGACTTCTACATAGAAAATTGGGGGTGATTTGTTTGGAAAACTGACTGCTTGACTTTTTTTCTCACTGTCATGGTTGATAGAAAGGGTGTTCCTGTCTTTACTCCAGTCATTACTGTTTTGATTTTCAGCTTTCATCCAACTAATCATCCAACCAGTTAGCCCAACTAGAAGAAGAGGTAGGAAAAGGTTGTGCTATGGTCCAGATATTTTGGGATTTCTAATTAATCTGTAGTTTTAAAAGCTTTACCTATAGGGAGAAATGACCTTTGCTTTAGTGATCATGATGTGAATGTGTGAGCTGTCTTGGGGGAGTGGGTGCTGACAAGCAGGCTTAGGAGTGAGCTTGGCCATAACATTTTAGGTGTTAAGTTTCTTTTTGATGAATAGACTACAGAACGATTATCCAGAACTGTCCCAATTCTCTACCAATGAGGGGCTTGCTCTTGGTCTGCTCACCTTTTCTTCCTGCTGTTGGCTCTTTTTCTCAGAAGCACTGAGCTTCCTTTTAGATGAGCCTTGTTGTAATGAACGACATTTGGTCTTATCCTGGAGTCTCTGATTCTCATCCTTGGGCTCAGTCAGTCTGTCCTTCTCCTACTTGTCATTCAAGAAGAAGGTCACAGATATCAGGAATTCCCTGCTACCTAAATGCTCACTCCCATCACCCTGAGCCATAATCCACACTTCATGCTATGACATCTTGGTTTGTTGTCATCAATATTTTTGACTTCTAGAAACTCGTGCAAAAAGAAGTTGGAAGTTGGTTGGAAACTTGACTTTCTTTTGTCATAGAAAGTAAAAGCATGGATAGTTAGCATTCTGCCTTTCACTCCAACCCATTTCTGTTTTGGTTTCCAGATAAAAAACAACCAACCAGTTAGTCAGTCCTCAAAGAGGAGATGGGAAAAGGTGTAAAAGTTCAAGAATTTTGGAACTTCTATTAAATCTATATTATTAAAAGTGATGTTTGTCTCTGTGGTTGGGACATGAACGTGAAACCTAGATAGCTTTGGTAGGAACATCTGTATGTGTGGGTACAGCAAGCCTAGGAGTGAAGCATTAGTTACTTACTGGGAGTGATACCTCTGCAAATAAGGATGGGTAGTTAGGTTCCAGAATAATTTACAGAGTTGTCTCCATTCTCCACCAATGTGGTGCTTTTAGGTCTACTCACCTTTTCTGCTAATTGTTGCATTTTCTCAGTGGCACTGAGCTTTTTTTTATGTGAGTCCTCCTGCAATTGATAAGATTTGTTATTATCCTGAAGACATTAGTTTTCATCTTTGGATTCATTCAATTTGTCGTCCTTCTATTCATCATTGAAGAACAAAGCCCCAGACATCTGCAGTCAACTACTACCTAGATGGCCAAACCTATCTCCTTGGGCCATGGTCCCTCATTTTATCCTCTGAAGTACATATTGATCTTTTTGACTTCTACAAATTCTTGAATAAAAAATTAGAATAATCTAAGTTTGATCTTGATAATCAGATGTTAGTTATTACTTACTGGGGAAGGATGCTTGTGTGACAAAGGATGTGTAACTATATTATAATCATTGTCCAGAGATGTTCCCTTTCCCCACCATAATAGCACTTTTGGGTCTCTCTTCCCCTTTTCTGCCTACTCTTGGATTTTCTCAGCACTGAACTTCCTTGTAGCTGAGTCCTGTTGCATCTTATCCCAGAATCTTTGGTTCTCAGCCTTAGGCTCATTTAATCTGTTCTTCCTCTATTCCTCATTGAAGAACAATGCTTGAGATTTCAGGAATCATCAACCACCCCAAATTGCTCACACTTACCATCCTGAGTCAAAGTCCCACACTTCCTCCTGTGACCTCTTGGCTCTTTTTCATTACTTTCTATAAGCTTTTTTACAAACTCTTGCAAAAAACATGGAGCAAGTTTGATTGGAAAACTGACATGATTTTTTCTCTCTTCCTTATTTACACAATAGGAAAAGAGGGTAAGAAGTTTCCTGCTCATCACTCCCATTCATTGCTTCTTTGTTTTCTAATTTTAAAACAACAGTTTTAAGCAACCACTCAGTTATCCAACCTCAAAAAAGAGGTGGGAAAAGATGATTCCAAAGTTCAGGTGGCTTGGATTTCCCATGAAATCCATATTTTGGTAAGCAATACTTACATGGAGAGAGAAGTGACATTTTTCTCAAGGAGTGTGAAATGAAAGTGAAATTTGGTTTTGTTAGGAGAATATGCAGATGTGGATGCTGACCACCCAAGCCTAGGAGTAAATCTGGTTATAGGATTTTAGGTGGTAGTTATTTACTAGGGAATGAATGTTTTTGTTGTTCAGTCATCCAGTCATGTCTCACTCTTGTTTTCCCCATGGAAAATAAGTATGTCCAATCATTCTATGCAGTATCTTTGCCAAAATTGCCAACCCCAGATGATATTGTAAAGAGTTGGACATGACTGAAATAATGGAGTGGGACTGAAATAAAGGGGAGTGATACCTCTGTGACAAGGATGCTTGGTTAGATTATGTCTTTGGCCATAGGCTGCTTTCCGATAATCTTCACATTGTCTTGAACATTTCTGCCATTAGAGACTATTAGAGAATTCCTATCTAGAGCTATTCTTCTTCCCCACCATTGTGGTGCTTGGCTCACCTTTTTGGCCTGTTGTTGGATATTCTTCTCACCAGCACTGAGTTTTCTTGTAGGTGAATTGTGTTGTGATGGACAAGATTGCCTCTTGACTTGGAGACTTTGTTTCTCCTCCTCAACCTTATTCAATCTGTTCTTCTCCTACTTGTCATTGAAGAATAAAGTCCCAGACAACAAGAATTACCTGCCACCCAGAGGGCTCACACCTATTACCCTGAACCTCAGTCCCATTTTTCATCCCATGATGTCTTTGCTTGTTCTTATTAATCCCTTTTGACTTTTTCTACAAACTCTTGTAAAGAACAATAGTGGGTTTAGTTCAAAAAGTGACTGTCTTGACTTTCCTTTTCCTTGCTTCCTCACATACATATTTGGAAACAGTGTAAGTAGTTTCTTTAACTTCTACTCCCCCTCCTCCATTTCTCCTTTGGTATCCAGCTCTAAGCCAGTCAACCAATCAGTTAGGTATAGCCAATGTCAAATAGATGGGGAAAAGTGCTGCTAAGATCCAGGTTTGATTTCCCTATGAAATCAAAACTTTTTAAAAGCACTTTTAAAAAGTGGAATGGAAAAAGAAAATACATCTTTGTTTCACTGAGTATGATATGAAAATAAAACTTGACTTTGGTATGGGTTTTAGAACAGGTTTGATGAACAGCAGCAAATTTAGGTTCTTGATAGCCAGATAGCAGATTTTAGTTATTTACTAAGGAGTGATACATGTATGACTAAGGATGGGTGGCTAGATGACAGAATGACTGTCCAGAACTGTCTCCCCCCTTCCTCACCATTAATGTGTGCTTAGTTCTACCCACCTGTTGTTCCTGCTGTTGCATCTTCTTAGCATCACTGAGCTTCCTTGTAGGTGAGTCCTGTTGCAATGGATAATTTTGCAATTTATCCCAAAGTCTTTGGGTCTCATCCTCAGGCTCATTCAGCCTGTCTTTCCTCTATGTCTCATTGAAGAATAATGCTCCAGAAATAAGGAATTATTAGCCATGGTTAAAATGCTCACACCTGTAACCCTGAGCCATTGTGTCAAATTTCATCCTGTGATGTCTTGGCCTATTCATCAATCTCTCTGATCACTTCCACAATCCTTGCAAAGAGCATTGGAGTGAGGTTAGTTGGAAAACTGCCATGTTTTTCTTTTTTCACTCTTTCTCACTCAAACAGAATGAGTTTAGGGAAATCTTGCCCAGCATTCCCATCTGTTTCTCCATTGGTGTTCAGCTTTAAACAGGCAAGCAACCAACTAGCCATTTATTCACCCTTAAAGAGGTGATGGGAAAATTTGGCTCCATGGTCCAAGTGATTTAGGTTTCCTATGAAATCCAAATTTTAAAAAGCATTTTTTGTCTCAGTGAGAATGACATCAAAATAAAACTTTGCATTATTAGGGAGGATAAGTAGGTTTGGAGACTGAACCAAAACCCTGGGATTGAGTTTGGTCATTAGCTTTTGTGTATTTCTTGCTAAGGAGTGATGTTCCTGTGACAAATTATGAGTGACTGGATTGTAGAATGACTGTCCAGAACCATTCTGCTTTCCTATCGTTATGGAACTTTTCCCACCTTTTTGGCCTGCTACTGAATCTTTCTCTCTGAACAAGAGCTTTCTTATAGGTGAGTCCCATTGCAATGGATAATATTGCATCTTATTGTTGAGAACCTGGTTGTCATCCATGGACTCATTTAATCTGTTCTTCTTCTACTTGTTATTGAAGAATAAAGTCCCGAACACCAGTCTGATACCTAAAATGCTCACAAAATGCTCTCTTAGTAATAGTCCCACATTTCAACAAGTGTTGCTTTGACTTCTTCTTACCAATCTCTTTGACCTCTTCTACAAACTCTTGTAAAGAACATTGGAGTTTGTTTGAAAAACTGTCATGACTTTCTTTTCTCTCATTTCCTCACTCACATTGTAGGAATGAGGTTAGTTAAATGTCTTGCTTACCCTTCCCATCCCTTTCTCTTTTGATGTTCAGCACTAAGACAACCAATCAACAAATCAGCCAATTGGCCAACCTTAAAGAGTTGGTGGAAAACAATGGTTCCAAGGTTCAAGTGATTTGGATTTCCTATGAAATCCATATTTTTAAAAGCATTCCCTGTCTGGAGACAGAAGTAACTTTTGACTCAGGGATTGCAACATGAAAGTGAGATCTCTTTTGGTGGGAGTATTGGTAGGGTTGGATGTTGACAACAAGCCTAGGAATGAACCTCATTATGGTATTTTAAGTGTTAAGTTGGGAGTGATGATGTTCAATCATTCTGTTGTGTGTGACTCTTCCTGAGTCTATGGCACACAGCAAGACCTTCTATATCTAGTACCTTTGCCAAGAAAATCCCAAATGAGTTCATGAAGGGTTGGACATGATTGAAACAACTGAATTGAGGAGTGATACCAATGTGACAAAGGATGCATAGATTAGATTACAGAATGATTGTTCAAAACAGTCTCCCTTTTTCACCCCTGCGGTGTTCTTGGGTCTGCTCCCCTTTTCTGCTTGCTGTTTGATATTCTTGGCATTAGAGACCTTGATTGTAGTTGATTCCAATTTAAATGAATAAGATTGCATCTTATCTTTGATTTTCTGGTTCTCATCCTTGGGCTCATTTAGCCCTTCCATGTCCTAATCATCATTGAAGAACAAAGCCCCAGGTAACAGGAATTTCCTGTCACCTAAAATGCTTACACATACAGTCGTTAGCCCTTGTCCCAAATTTCATTTTTTGAAGGAATGGCTTGTTCTTTTAATTTCTTTAACCTTTTCTACATTATCTTGTAAAGGAAATTGGCATGAATTTAGTTGGAAAGTGATTTTCTTGTCTTTTTCCTTTTTTCCTCATTCATATGGTAGGAAGTAGGGTAGGTATCCTCCCATCCTTCTCTTTCTCTTTTTTACTTTCTCCTTTAGTGTCCAGCTCTAGAACAACCAATCAAGAAAATAGCTAGCCAACCTAGATAGGAGTTAGCCAACCTAAAAGAGATGGTGGATAAAGGTTCTGCTGAGGTCCAGGAGATTTGGAGGCATTATTAAATCTACATATTTAAAAGTACTCCCTACTTAAGAGAAATAAATGACCTTTTCTTCAGTGAATATGATATGAAAGTGAGACTCTCTCTTTGTTAGAAGGATAAGAAAGATTGCATTCTGATCAACAAGGAATGGGCCTGGTTATAGGGTTTTAGGCATTAGTTACTTATTATAGAATCACACCCCACTATGACAAAGGGTGTTTGGTTAGATTAGAGAATGACTATATCCCGATCTGTTCCCTTCTTTCCTGCCTTCTGTTCCATCTTCTTTGCAGCATTGAGCTTTTTTGTGAGTTTTGCTGCAGTAGTTATTATAGCATCTTATCTGGAAGTCTTTGGTTCTCATCCTTGACTTAGTCAAGCTATCCTTTTCTCTCTTCATGGAAAAACTGTCCCAGGAATCAGGAATTACCAGCCACTCAAAATGCTTACACCTCGCACCCTACGTAATAGTCCCACATTTCACCAAGTGATATTTTGGCTGCTTATCAATCTCTTTTTAACTCTTCTATAAACTCTTGCAAAGAACATTGGAATGAGTTTTTTTTAAACTGTCATGACTTTTTCTCTCACTTTCCCACTCATATAGTGGGAATGATCGAGGTAGTGTCTTGCTCACCCCTCCCATCCATTTTTCTTTTGATGTTCAGCACTAAAACAACCAACCATCCAAACAACCAAATAGCCAACCTTAAAGAGTTGGTGGGAAACAATGCTTCCAAGATCCAGGTAGTTTGGCTATCCTATGAAATCCATGTTTCATTCCCTGTCTGGAGACAGAAGTGACCTTTGACTCAAGAAGTGCAAGATGTGTTTTGGTAAGAGGATTGGTAGGGCTGAATGCTGACAACAAGGAGTTGAGGAATGAGTCTAGTTATAGGATTTTAGATGTTTGTTAGTTGGGAGTGATGTTCAATCACTCTGTTTTGTGTGACTCTTCATGAGTCCATGGACCATAGCACAGCAAGACCTTCTATCCAGTACCTTTGCCAAGAAAACTCCAAATGAGTTCATAAAAGATTGGACATGATTGAAACAATTGAACTGAGGAATGATACCTCTATGACAAAGGTTGCATAGGTTAGATTACAGAATGATTGTTCATTAACAGTCTCCCCTTTCTCTACCATATTGTGTTGTTCTTTAGTCTGCTCACCTTTTCTGTTTACTGTCTAATCTTCTTAGCACTAGAGACTTTGACTGTAGTTGAGTCCAGTTGAAATAAATAAGATTACATTCTATCCTTGTCTCTTATTCTCATCCTTGGGCTCATTCAGCCCTTCCATGTTCTATTTATTATTGAATAACAAAGGTATCAGGTATTTCTTGTCATCTAAAATGCTTACACATACAGTCCCCTTGGCCATTGTCCCAAATTTCATCTTTTTGAAGGAATGGCCTGTTCTTATCAATTCCTTTAACCTTTTCTACAACATTTTGTAAAGAAAATTGGTGTGTTTGGTTTGAAAAAAGACTTTCTTGATTTTCTTTTTTCTTCCTTCCTTCATTCATATGATAGGAAGTAAGGTAAGTATTCTCCTGCTCTTCTCTTCCCCTTTCCTACTTTCTTCTTTAGTGTCCAGCTCTAAAACAACCAACAAACCAAGTAGCTAGCCAGTCTAAAAAGAGGTGGTGGAAAAAGGTGTTTCTCAGATTCAGGTAGTTGAGAGGTATTTTTAAATCTATATTTTGAAAAGCACTCTCTACATCAAGAAATAAATGGCCTTTGCCTCAGTGAGTGTGACATGTGTGAAAAGTGAAACCCCTTGCTGGTAGCAGGATAGGTTTGAATGTTGATCAGCAGCAAGTCAGGGATTGAACAGTCATGTGATTTAGGCATCAGTAAATTGTGGGAGGAGTACACTTGTTTGACAAACAATGTATGCCTTCATTAGAGAATGCTTGTCCAGATTGTGTCCCTTTCCCACATCTGTAGTGGTGCTGGCTGCGCTCACCTGGTCTGCCGGTGGTTGGATTTTCTCAGGGCTACTGCGCCTTCTTGAAGCTGAGTCTCGTTTTGATGGACGGCGGTGTCTCTGCTTCTCTTCCTCCTCCTCCTCCTCCTCTGACTCATCCTCCTATTTGTCATTGAAGAACAAAGGCCCAGTCATCAAGAATTACCTGCCACTTAAAATGCTCCCCTGTATTACCCTGTGTCCCATTTTTGCAGTTCACCTATAATGTCATGGCCTCTTTTCACCACTCTCTTTGACCATTTCTGCAAATTCTTATCAAAATATTGTAGTTTTAGTCAGAAAAGTGACCTTCCAGATTCTCTTTTTTCTTATTTCCTCACTTATATTGTAGGGATGTAATGAACTTTACCTCACCGAATGTAATATGAAAGTGAAACCCCTTGCTTGTAGCAGGATAGGTTTGAATGTTGATCAGCAAGTCAAGGATTGAACAGTCATGGGATTTAGGCACTTACTTATGTGGGAATGAGACTTGTTTGACAAAGGATGCTTTCCTGCACTAGAGCATGCTTGTCCAGATTGTGGTCCTTGCCCACATCTGCAGTGGTACTGGCTGCGCTCACCTGGTCGGCCAGTGGTTGGATCTTCTCAGGGCTACTGTGCGTTCTTGAAGCTGAGTCCCGTTTTGATGGGTGGCAGTGTCTCTGCTTCTCATCCTCTGATTCCTCCTCCTCATGTTTGTCATTAAGAACAAAGGCCCAACCATCAAGAATTACCTGCCAACTAACATGCTCAAAAACATTGCCCTATAGCTCTCCTGTGATGTCTTGGCCTCTTCTCATAAATATCTAACCATTTCTGGAAATTCTTGTCCAAACATTGAAATTTTAGTGAAATAACTGATCTAGACACTCCTTTTTCTCACTTCCTCACTCACATCATCAGGATGTAAGAGGTAGTCTCCTGCCCTCAACTCCCACTTATAATTCCTTTGTTTTTGAGCTCTAAATTAATCAGTCAAGCAAGCAGCTAGCCAACCTAGAAGAGAAGGTGGGAAAAGGTGCTGCCCAGATATCCAGTTAGTTTGGAGGTATCATTAAATCGCTATTTTTAAAAGCACTCCCCACAGAGAGAAATAAATGGCCTTTGCCTCAGGGAGTATGACATCAAAGTGAGACTTCTGTTGGTAGCAGTTTAAGTTTGAATGTTGACCAGCAAGTCAAGGATTGAAGAGCCATGGGATTTAGCCATTAGTTACTTATTGGGGAATAATACCCATTTGACAAAGGATGCATGCCTACATTAGAGAATGCTTTTCCAGAATTTTGTTCTCTTCCCTCCATTGTGGTGCTATTAGCTGGACTCACCTTTTCTGCCAGTGGTTGAATCTTCTCGGGACTACTGCCTTTTCTTGAAGTTGAGTCCCGTTTTGATGGATCATATTCCTGGTTCTCGTCTTCCGATTCTTGCTGCTCCTATTTGTCATTAAGAACAAAGGCCTAGTCATCAAGAATTATCTGCCGACTCAAATGCTCACACGTCTTATTCTGTGCCACAGCCCTGCACTTCACCTGTGATGTTTTGACCTCTTCTCATCAGACTTTGTGACCATTTCTGGAAATTGTCCCTGGATCACTGGACTGAGTTTAGTCAGAAAAATGAACTTCTGCATTCTGTTTTTTTCTGATTTCCTCACTCACATCACAGGATTGTGAGGAGGTAGTCTCCTGCTCTCAGCTTCCACTTATAATTCCTTCATTTTTTAGCTCTAAAACAACCAACCAAGCAAGCAGCTAGCCAACCTAAAAAAAGGCATTTTGACCATTTCTGTGAATTATTGTCCAAAAATTGGAATTTTAGTCAGAAAACTGACCTTCTGGTCAGTTTTTTTTTCTTCCTCACTATTTTTTTTTTTTCTATTTTTACTTCCTCACTCAATCATAGAAATTAGAGGAGGTAGTTTCTTGCTCTCAACTAATACTCACAATTCCTTTGATTTTTAGCTCTAAAAACAACCAACCAACCAAGTAGCTAGTCAGCCTAATAGAGGAAATTGGAAAAGGTGTTATCCAGGTCCCGGTAGTTCAGAGGTATAATTAAATTGCTATTTTTAAAAGCACTCCCTACATAAAATAAATAAATGACCTTTGCCTCAGTGAGTGTACATGAAAGTGAAAGCTCTCATTGGTAGCAAGGTAGATAGGTTTGCATGTTGACCAGCAAAGTCAAGGATTGAACAGTCATGGGATATAAAGTATGCCTAAATTAGAGAATGCCTCTCCAGAATTGTATCCCTTGCACACCATTGTAGTGACAGTCAGCTGTGCTTACCTTTTCTGCTAGGGATTGAATCCTCCAGATAGCATTTCGCTTTCTTGAAGCTGGGTCTTGTTTTGATGGATGCCGTTGCAACTGGTTCTCCTCTTCCTCCTATTTGTCATTGAAGAACAAAGGCCCAGTTATCAAGAATTACTTGCCAACTAGAATGCTCACATATATTGGCCTGTGCCACAGTCCTGCAATTCTCTTATGATGTCTTGCCCTATTCTCACCAGTCTCTGATGATCATTTCTGCAAATTTCTGTGAAAACAGAATGAGTTTAATCAGAAAAGTGACCTCTGGACTTTCTTTTTTCTCACTTTGTTACTCACATCATAGAATATGAGCAGGCAGTCTCCTATCCTCAATTCCCACCTCTAAAATCAGCAATGAATCAATCATCTTGCTGACCTAAAGAGGAGGTGGGAAAAGGTTTGCCTAGGTCCAGGTAACAGGGAGGTATTGTTAAATCAATCTCTTTCCTCTCTGTCTCTGTCTCTTTTTCTCTCTCTTAAAATATACTCCTTATGTAGAGAAATAAATGATCTTTGCTTCAGTTAGTGTGACATGAAAGTGAAACTTCTTAATGGTAGTGGGGTAGGTATGAATGTTGACCAGCAAGTATTTAACAGTGATGGGATTTAAGCCTGAGTTTCTTATGGGGGAACAATACCCCATTTGACAAAAGATGTATGTCTAAATTAGAGAATGCCTGCCCAGAATTGTGTCCCTTCCCCACCATTGTAGAGATATTAGCTCACCTCTTCTGCTATGGGTTGGATCTTCACAATAGTACTTCGCCTTCTTGAAGTTGAGCCCCGTTTTGATGTATGGCGTTCCATCTTATCCCGTTGTCTCTGATTCTCATCCTCTGATTCATCTTCCTCCTATTTGTCATTGAAGAACAAAAGGCCCAGTCATCAAGAATTACCTGCCAACTGAAATGCTCACACATGTTGCCCTGTGCCCCATTCCTGCACTTCACCTGTGATGTCTTGCTTTGTTCTCACCAGTCTCTGATCATTTCTTCAAATTCTAGTCTACACATTGGAAGTTTAGTCAAAAAATGGAAATTCTAAACTCTCTTTATTCTTACTTCTACACTCAACATTGTAGGATTGTGAAAGATAAATCTCTCACTCTCACCTCCCACTTATATTTCCTTTGTTTTTAAGCTCTAAAACAACCATACAAGTAAGCAGCTTGCCATCCTAGAAGAAGAAGTGGGGAAAAAGTACTGCCCAGATCCAGGTCATTTGGAGGTCTCATTAAATTTTTATTTTTAAAAACACTTTCTACATAGAGAAATAAATGACCTTTTCCTCAGTGAGCGTGACATGAATGTAAAACCTCTCATTGGTAGCAGGATAGGTAAATTTGCATGTTGACCAGCAAGCCTAAGATTGAACTGGGATTAGGCCTAAATTTTGTTTATGAGAGAATACACATTAGACAAAGGATGTATGCCTCTATTAGAGAATGATTGTCCAGGTTGTGGCCCTTGCTCACATCTGCAGTGGTACTGGCTGTGCTCACCTGGTCAGCCAGTGCTTGGATCTTCTCAGGGCTACTGCGCCTTCTTGAAGCTGAGTCCCGTTTTGATGGACGGCGGTGTCTCTGCTTCTCATGCTCTGACTCATTTTCCTCCTATTTTGTCATTGAAGAACAAAGGCCCAATCATCAAGAATTACCTGCCTCTCTAGAAACTGGAAACTGAATGGATGCCCATCAATTGGAGAATAGCTGTACAAATTATGGTATATGAATGTTATGGAATATTATTGTTCTGTAAGAAATGACCAGCAGGATGATTTCAGAGAGGCCTGGAGAGACTTGCATGAACTGTTGCTGAGTGAAATCAGCAGAACCAAGAGATCATTATACACAGCAACAAAAATACTATATGATGATCAAAGGTAGTTTAGGTAGACAATTCCTGCCCTCAACTCCTACCTAAACTGCCTTTGTTTTCTAAGTTCTAAAACAACCAAGCAAGTAAAAGCAGCTTGACATTCTAAAAGCTTTCTGTTACAAATTTTTCCCCCCTAGTCCTCTCCCCTCTCCTAGATGGCAGGAAATCTACTACATGTTAATTATGTTAAAATATTTGTCAAATCAAATATATGTATACATATTTCCACCCTTATCATTGTTGTGCAAGAAAAATCGTATCTACAAGAAAAAAAATCAGAGAAAGGAAACACAATGCAAACAAACATCAATAGAGAGCATGAAAATGTTATGTTGTGGTCCATATTTCATATCCCTCTCTCTGGGTGTATATGGCTTTCTTCATCACTGAACAACTGGAACTGGTTTGAGACATTTCATTGTTGAAGAGAGCCATGTCCATCAGAATTGATCATCATATGGTCTTGCTGTTGCTGTGTATAATGATCTGGTTCTGCTCATTTCGCTCAGCATCAGTTCATGTAAGTCCAGGCCTCTCTAAAATCATCCTGCTGGTCATTTCTTTTTTTTTCTTTTTTTTATATAAAGCTTTTTATTTACAAAACATATGAGTGATTTTTCAACATTGACCTTTGCAAAAACTTTTTTTTCCCCAAGCTTTTCCCCTCCTTCCCCCCAGCCCCCACCCCTAGATGACAGGTAATCTAATACATGCTAAATAGGATAAATTATATGACAAATACAATACATGTATACATATCTATACAGTTATCTTACTGCACGAGAAACATCAGATCTAGAAAGAGAAGAAGAAAAAAACAACCTAAGAAAGAAAACAAAATGCATGGAAACATTCACAGAAAGCGTTAAAATGCTGTGTTGTAGTTCACACCCAGTTCCCACAGGCCTCTCTCTGGATGTATATGACTATCTTCATCGCTGAACAACTGGTTTGAATCACATCATTGTTGAAGAGAACCATGTCCATCAAAATTGATCATCGTATAGTCTTGTTGCTGTGTAAAATGTTCTCCTGCTTCTGCTGATTTCACTCAGCATCAGTTCATGCAAGTCTCTCCAATCCTCTCTGAAATCCTCCTGTTGGTCATTTCTTACAGAACAATAATATTCCATAACATTCATATACCATAATTTATTCAGCCATTCTCCAATTGATGGGCATCCTTTCAATTTCCAGTTTCTTGCCACTACAAAAAGGGCTGCCACAAACATTTTTGCACATGTGGGTCCCTTTCCCTCCTTTAAAATCTCTTTGGGATATAGGCCCAGTAGAAACACTGCTGGGTCAAAGGGTATGCACAGTTTGATAACTTTTTGAGCATAGCTCCAAATTGCTCTCCAGAATGGTTGGATCCATTCACAGTTCCACCAACAATGTATCAGTGTCCCAGTTTTCCCACATCCCCTCCAACAGTTATCATTATCATTTCCTGTCATTTTAGCCAATCTGACAGGTGTGTAGTGGTATCTCAGAGTTGTCTTAATTTGCACTGCTGGTCATTTCTTATAGAACAATAATATTCCATAACATTCATATACCATAATTTATTCAGCCACTCTCCAATTGATGGGCATCCATCCATTTTCCAGTTTCTAGCCACTACAAAAAGAGCTGCCACAAACATTCTTGCACATGTGAGGCCCTTTCCTTCTTTTAAGATCTCTTTGGGATATAAGCCCAATAGAAACACTGCTGGGTCAAAGGGTATGCACAGTTTGATCACTTTTTGAGCATAGTTCCAAATTGCTCTCCAGAATGTATCAGTGCCCCAGTTTTCCCACATCACCGCCAACATTAGTCATTATCTTTTCCTGTCATTTTAGCCAATCTGACAGGTGTGTAGTGGTACTTCAGAGTTGTCTTAATCTGCATTTCTCTGATCAATACTCATTTGGAGCACCTTTTCATATGACTAGAAATGGTTTGTGCTCACCTCTTCATCTAGGGGTTGGATTTTCTCAGCAGTGCTGCGTCTTTTGGAACTTGACCTCCGTTTTGATGAATGATGACGTATTTTATT
This sequence comes from Myrmecobius fasciatus, assembly GCA_023553655.1. Taxonomy (NCBI): domain Eukaryota; kingdom Metazoa; phylum Chordata; class Mammalia; order Dasyuromorphia; family Myrmecobiidae; genus Myrmecobius; species Myrmecobius fasciatus. Next base: position 480,878 of record JAJPUD010000997.1, on the reverse strand, counting down.
CTGATGTTTCTGGTCCTCATCCTCTGACTCATCCTCCTCCTATTTATTATTGAAAACAAAGGCCCAGATATCAAGAATTACCTGCCAACTAAAATGCTTACACATTTTGCCCTGTGGCACAGTCCTGCACTTCACCTGTAGTGTCTTGGCTTATTCTCAGCACTCTCTTTGACCATTTCTGTGAATTCTTGTCATAATACTGGAATGAGTGTAGTTAGAAAAATGACTTTCTCAAATTTATGGGCAAAGAAAAATTAGAGAACATTGTGAAATGCAAATAGATGATTTTGATTATATTAATTTTTTTGTACAAACAAAATCAATGCAACCAAAATTGGAAGGGAAACAGAAAACTGGGAAATATTTTTATACAGTATTTCTGAAAAAGTTCTCATATCTAAATTATATAGAGAATTGCCTCAAATTTATAAGGATACAGTCATTCTCCAGTTGATAAATGGTCAAAGGATATGAATGGACAATTTTCAGATGAAGAAATTAAAGCCACTTCTAGTAATATGAAAAAATTCTCTAAACAACTATTGATTAGGGAAATGTAAATTACTGAGGTATCACCTCACACCTCTCAGATTGGCTAAGATGACAGGAAGATGATGATAAATGTTGGAGGGGATGTGGGGAAACTGGGACACTGTTGGTGGAGTTATGAACTGTGCCCAAAGGATTATCAAACTGGGCATACCCTTTGATCCAGCAGTGTCTCTACCTGGTCATTATCCCAAAGAGATGATAAAAAAGGGAAAAATGACTCACATGTGCAAAAATGTTTGTAGCAGCCTTTTTGTAGTGACAAGGAACTGGAAACAGTCCTTTTTGTAGTGACAAAGAACTGGAAACTAAGTGGATGCTTAGCAGTTGGGGAATGACTGAATGTTATAGAATATTATTATTCTATAAGAAATGATGAGGAGGCTTTTTTCAGAAGGGCCTAGAGAGACTTAGGTGAACTGATGCTAAGTGAAGGGAGTAGAACCAAGAAAACATTGTATACAGTAACAAGAAGACTATATGATGATCAAATGTGATGGACTTGGCTCTTTTCAACAATAAGTGATTCAAGACAATTCCAATAGACTTGTGATGGAAAGTGCCATCTGCATCCAGAGGGAGGAGCATGGAGACTGAATGTGGATCACAACATAGTATTTTCACCTTTGCTGTTGTTTGCTTGTTTCTTTTTCTTTCTCATTTTTTCCCCTTTTTGATCTAATTTTTCTTGTGCAGCATGATATAAGTGGACACATGTTTAGAAGAATTTATTTTAGATTAAACCTATATTGGATTACTTGCTTTCTAGGGAAAGGGGGAGGTGGAGAGGGAGGGAGAAGGATTTGGAACACAAGGTTTTACAAGGATGAATGTTGAATACTATCTTTGTGTGTATTTTGAAAAATAAAAAGTAGTTATTTAAAATATTTTTTTCTCACTTCCTCATTCACATTGTAGGAATGGGGGGAGGTAGTCTCCTGCCCTCAACTTCTACCTATATTTCTTTTGTTTTTCAGCTCTAAAAGAAACAACCAAGAAAGCAGTTTGCTATCCTAAAAGAAGAGGTTGGGAAAGGTGCTGCCCAGATTCAGGTTGCTGGAAGTATTATTAAATCTCTATTTTGAAAAGCACTCCCTACATAAAGAAATAAATGGCCTTCCCTCTTAATGAAGGGCACATGAAAGTGAAAACTTTCTTTGGTAGCAGAATAGGTAGGTTTATATGTTGACCAGCAAGCCTAGGATTAAACAGTGATAGGATTTCAGCATTAGTTACCTATGGGGGAATGATGTTCATTTGACAAAGAATCAATACCTAAATTAGAGAATGCCTGTTCACAGTTGTATCCCTTTTCCCCCACCATTGTAGAGATATTAGCTGTGCTCACCTCTTCTGCTGGGGGTTGGATCCTCTCAGGACTACTGCGCCTTCTTGAAGCTGAGTCCCGTGTTGAGGGATGGCGTTCTAACATATCCCATGCTCTCTGCTTCTCCTCCTCCTCCTATGTCATTGAAGAACAAAGGCCCAGTCATTAAGAATTATCTGCCAACTAAAATGGTGGGAAAAGGTTGTGACAGACCCAAGTCATTTGGAGGTTTTATTAAAGTTTTAAAAATGCATCCCCTACATAGAGAAATAAATGACCTTTGCCT
>JAJPUD010000997.1:461361-478706 GCA_023553655.1 Myrmecobius fasciatus | reverse complement strand
ACATAGAGAAATAAATGACCTTTGCCTCAGTGATAATGACATGAAAGTGAAATCTTTCTTTGATAGCAGAATAGGTAGGTTTGCATGTTGACCAGCAAGGTTAGGATTGAACAGTGATAGGATTTAGGCATTAGTTACTTATGGGGGAATGATGTCCATTTGACAAAGGATCAATACCTAAATTAGAGAATGCCTGTTCACAGTTTTATCCCTTTTCCCACCACTGTGGAGTTATTAGCTGTGCTCACCTCTTCTGCTGGGGATTGGATCTTCTCAGGACTACTGCACCTTCTTGAAACTCCGTCCCATGTTGATGGACGACGTTCCAATATATCCCATGCTCTCTGCTTCCCCTCCTATGTCATTGAAGAACAAAGGCCCAGTCATTAAGAATTACCTGCCAACTAAAATGGTGGGAAAAGGTTGTGACAGATCCAGGTCATTTGGAGGTATTATTAAGGTTTTAAAAACGCATCCCCTACATAGAGAAATAAATGACCTTTGCCTCAGTGATAATGACGTGAAAGTGAAATCTTTCTTTGGTAGCAGGATAGGTAGGTTTGTATGTTGACCAGCAAGTTTAGGATTGAACAGTGATAGGATTTAGGCATTAGTTACCTATGGGGGAATGATGTTCATTTGACAAAGAATCGATACCTAAATTAGAGAATGCCTGTTCACAGTTGTATCCCTTTTTCCCCACCATTGTAGAGATATTAGCTGTGCTTACCTCTTCTGCTGGGGGTTGGATCCTCTCAGGACTACTGCGCCTTCTTGAAACTCCGTCCCATGTTGATGGACGATGTTCCATCTTGACCCGGGCTCTCTGCTTCTCCTCCTCTTCCTATGCCATTGAAGAACAAAGGCCCAGTCATTAAGAATTACCTGCCAACTAAAATGCTCGCACATATAGCCCTATGCCATATTTCTGCTCTTCACCTGTGATATCTTGACTTACTTTCAATCAGTTTCTTTGACCATTTCTGGAAATTCTTGTCCAAATATTGGAATTTAACTCAGAAAAGTGACATTTTAAAATCTCCCTTTTTACTTCCTCATGTAGTAATGTGGAGAAGTAATCTCTTGTCCTCAGCTCCTACCTATAATTTGTTTTTGAACTCTAAAACAACCAACCACACCACCTAGCCAACATAAAAGAGGTGGTGGGAAAAGGTTGTGACAGATCTAGTCCATTTGGAGGTATTATTAAAGTTTTTAAAATGCATCCCCTACATAGAGAAATAAATGACTTTTGCCTCAATGATAATGACATGAAAGTGAAATCTTTCTTTGGTAGCAGAATAAGTAGATTTATATGTTGACCAGCAAGTTTATGATTGAACAATGATAGGATTTAGGCATTAGTTATTTATGGGGAATGATACCCATTTGACAAAAAGATGAAAGCCTAAGTTAGAGAATGCATATCCAGAATTGTGTCCCTTCCCCAATATTGTTGTGGTATTTGCTGGGGTCACCTTTGCTGTGAGAGGTTGGATTATCTCGACAGAACAGCACGGTATTGAAGCCGTGTTCCGTGTTGATGGATGATGTTCCATCTTATTCCGTGGTCTCTGCTTCTTATTGTCCTCCTCCTCCTCCTCCTATTTATCATTGAAAAACAAAGGTCCAGTCATTAAGAATTCCCTGCCAACTGAAATGCTCATACAATTGTCCCATGCTACAGTCCACTGTATTGAATGGTGATGGGATTTAAGCCTGAGTTTCTTATGGAGGAATGATACCCATTTGACAAAGGATATATACCTAAATTAGAAAATGCCTGCCTGGAATTGTGTTCCTTTCCCACCATTGTAGAGGTATTAGCTCACCTCTTCTGCTATGGGTTGGATCTTCACAATAGTACTTCGCCTTCTTGAAACCGAGTCCCGTATTGATGGGTGACGTTCCATCTTATCCCATGGTCTCTGCTTCTCCTCCTCCTCCTCCTCCTCTTCCTCCTCCTCCTCCTCCTCCTATTTGTCATTGAAGAACAAAGTCATCAAGAATCACCTGCCAATTCAAATACTCACCCATATTGCCCTACATTTCACCTGTGATATTTTGATTTATTATCAGTCTCTTTGACCATTTCTGAAAATTCTTGTCAAATATCTGAATGAGTTTAGGTAGAAAAATGACTTTCTGGATTTTCTTTTTTCTCACTTCTTCTCTCACATCATGGGAACGAGGGGAAGTTGCTCCTTCCCTCTAGTCCTACTCATATTTTCTTTTGTTTTTCAGCTCTAAAACAACCAACCAAGCAAGTAGCTTGCCATTCTAGAAGAGGAGATGGAAAACAATGCTGGCAATGATAACCCATTTGACAAAGGATGTCTGCCTAAACTAGAGACTGCTTGTCCAGAATTGTGTCCCTTTCCCACAATTATAGAGGTATTTGCTGGGCTCACTTCTCCTAGGGGTAGAATCTTCTCAACAGTACTGCGCCTTCTTGAAGCCGAATCCCGTTTTGATGGATAACGTTCCATCCTATCCCGTTGCCTCTGTTTCTCCTCCTCTGAGTCCTCCTCCTATTATTTGTCATTGAAGAACAAAAGGTTCAGTCATCAAGAATTACCTGGCAACTAAAATACTCACCCATATTGCTCTGTGCCATTTGTGAGGCTTTGACTTATTCTCATCAATCTCTGATCATTTTTATAAATTTTTATCAAATACTCGATTGAGTTTAATGTGAAAAATGACCTTCTGGACTCTTTCTCAACTTCCTCACTCACGAAGTAGGAATGGGGGGAGGTTGTCTCCTGCCTTCTACTACTTATACTTTTTTGTTTTCCTGCTCTAAAATAACCAACAACCAAGCAAGCAACTTGCCATTCTAGAAGAGGAGGTGGGAAATGGTGCCTCATTTGGAGGTTTTTAAAAATCTATATTCTTAAAAATCTACATAGGGAAATAAATGAAATTTGTCCTTAGTAAGTGCAACATGAAAGTAAGACCTCTCATTTGAATGTTGACTAGCAAACCTAGGATCAAACAGTGATGGAATTTAATCCTGAGTTTCTTATGGGGGAACAGCAGCCATTTGAGTAAGGCTGTATCCCCAAATTAGAGAATGCCTATCCACAATTGTGTTCCTTTCCCACCATTATAGAAGTATTAGCTCACCTCTTCTGCTAGGGGTTGGATCTTCACAATAGTACTGCGTCTTGATGAAGCAGAGTCCTGTTTTGATGGATGGCGTTCCATCTTATCCCGTTGTCTCTGATTCTCATCCTCTGATTCATCCTCCTCCTATTTGTCAATGAAGAACAAAAGCCCAGTCATTAAGAATTATTTGCCAACCGAAATGATCACACATATTGCCCTGTGCCCCACTCCTACATATCCCTTATGTTGTTTTGCTCTGTTCTCATCAGTGTTCAACTCTTTCCGCAAATTCTTATCTAAACATTGGAAGTGTTGTCAGAAATCTAAAATGCTAAACTTACTTTATTAATTTTTCTTATTACTTATTTTCTTCTCTTTTTATTTTCAAAACATATGCATGGATATTTTTTCAACATTGATCCTTGCAAAACCTTGTGTTCCAAATTTTCCCTCCCTTTGCCCCACTCCCTTCCCTAGATAGCAAGAAATATGTTGAACATGTTAAAAATAATTAAATCCAATAAATATATACACATATTTATACAATTATCTTCCTGCACAAGAAAAATCAGATCAAAAAGGAAAAAATGAGAAAGAAACCAAAATGAAAGCAAAACAAAAAGTGAAAATGCTATGTTGTAATCTACACTCAGTTCCCAGAGTTCTCTCTCTGGGTGTAGTTGGCTCTCATAATCACAAGATCACTGGAACTGGCCTCAGTCATCTCACTGTTGAAAGGAACCACATCCATCAGAATTGATCTTCATATAATCTTCTTGTTGCTGACTCACTTTATTTTTACTTGCTCACTTACATTGTAAGAATGTGGAAAAATAGTCTCCTGTTGTCACTGCCCACTTAGACTTCCTTTGTTTTCCAGCTCTAAAACAACCAACCAAGTAAGCAGCTTGCCATCCTAGAAGAGGAGGTGGGAAATGGTGCCTCCCAGATTCAGGTCGTTTGGAGGTTATTATTAAATTTATATTTTTAAACATATTCCCTACATAGAGAAATGTGACCTTTTTCCTCAGTGAACATGGCATGAAAGTGAAACCTCTCTTTGGTAGCAGGAAAGGCAGGTTTGCATGTTGACCAAGCAAGCCTAGGATTGAATTAGTCATGGGATTTAGCCATTAGTTACTTATGGGGTAATAATACCCAATTGACAAATTGGTAATAATACCAAATTGACATTCAAAAATTAGAGAATGCCTGTCCAGAACTGCGTCCCTTTCTCACCATTGTAGAGATATTTGCTGTGCTCACCTCTGCTAGGGGTTGGATCTTCTCAAGACTACTGTGCCTCCTTGAAGCTGAGGACCGTGTTGATGAACGATGTTCCATCCTATCCCTTTGTCTCGGCTTTTCATCCTCTGACTCATCCTATTATTTGTCATTGAAGAACAAAGGCCCAGTCATCAAGAATTACCTGCTGACTCAAATGCTCACACATATTGCCTTGTGATACAGTCCTATAGTTCACCTGTGATGTTAACTTATTCTCCTTTTTTTTTCTTTTTGCTGAGGCAATTGGGGTCAAGTGACTTGCCCAGGGTCACACAACTAGAAAGTGTTAAGTGTCTGAGGCCAGATTTGAACTCAGGTCCTCCTGACTTCAGGGCTGGTGCTCTATCCACTACACCACCTAGCTGCCCCGATGTTAACTTATTCTCAATTGGCCTCTGACCATTTCTGCAAATCATTGTTTAAACATTGAAAGTCATTCAGAAAGCTGAAATTCTAAACTCTCTTTATTCTTGCTTACTTACCTTATGAGAATGTGGAAAGATAATCCCCTGATCTCACCTCTCGTTTATATTTCCCTTTTTTTCCAGCTCTAAAATAACCAACCAAGTCAGTAGTTTGCCGTTCTTGAAGAGGAGGTGGGAAATGGTGCTGGCAAGATCCAGGTCGTTTGGAGTTATTATTAAATCTATATTTTAAATGCACTCCCTACATAGAGAAATGAATGAACTTTGCCTCTGAGTATGGCATGAAAATAAAACCTCTCTTTGGTAGCAGGATAGGTAAGTTTGAAGGCTGACCAGCAAGACTAGAATTCAACAGTCATGGAATTAGGCATGACTTTTTTTTTGTGGGGGAATGATAGCAATTTGACAAAGGATGTATGCTTAATTAGAGAATGCCTGTCCAGAATTGTGTCCCTTTCCCACCACTGTAGAGGTATTGGCTGTGCTCACCTCTTCTGCTGGGAATTGAATCTTCACAATAGTACTGTGCCTTGATGAAGCTGAGCCCCGTTTTGATGGATGGTGTTCCATCTTATCCCATTGTCTCTGCTTCTCCTCCTCTGACTCACCCTCCTATTATTTATCATTGAAGAACAAAGACCCAGTCATCAAGAATTATCTGCCAATTCAAATGCTTATGCATGTTGCCCGTGTCACAATCCTGCACTTCACCTGTGATATCATGACTTATTCTCATCAGTCTTTTGGACCATTTCTGCAGATTCTTATCAAATACCTGAATGATAATTAGAAAACTGATCTTCTCAACTCTTTTTTCCCTTACCTCCTCATTCACATCTTGGGAAGGAAGGGAGATTATCTCCTGCCCTCTATTCCTACCTATATTTTCTTTGTTTTCCAGCTCTAAAACAACCAAGCAAGCAAGCAGCATGCCATTCTAGAAGAGGAGGTGAGAAAAGGTACTGTATAGATCCAGATCATTTGGAGGTATTATTAAAACGATATTTTTAAAAGCACTCCCTACATAGAGAAATAAATGGCCTTCCCCCTCAGTGAATATGACATGAAAGTGAAACCTCTCATTGGTAGCAGGATAGATAAGTTTGAAGGCTGAAGGCTGACCAGCAAGCCTAGGACTGAGCAGCCACGAGATTAGATATTAGATACTCATGGAGCATGATATCCATTTGACAAAGGATGCATGCAAAAATTAGAGAATGCCTGTCCAGAATTGTGTCCCTTTCCCACCATTGTGCTCACTTCTTCTGCTGAGGGTTGAATCTTTTCGACAGTACTGCGTCTTATTGAAGTTGAGTCCCATATTGATGGATGACGTTCCATTTTATCCCGGTGTCTCTGCTTCTCATCTTTTGACTCATCCTCCTATTATTTGTCATTGAAGAACAAAGGCCCAGTCATTAACTAAAATGCTCACAGACATAATCCTGTGCTACTGTCCTACACGTCACCTATGATAACTTACTCTCAATCAAATTTTTTGATTTCTGGAAATTCTTGTCCAAACATTGGAATTTAACTCAGCAAAGTGACATTTTAGAATCTCTTTTTATTCTCATTTCCTCACATTATAGTAATGTGGAGAAGTAGTCTCCTGCCCTCAGCTCCTACTATAATTTGTTTTCTAACTCTAAAACCACCAACCATACAAGCAGCTAGCCAACATAAAAGAGATGGTAGGAAAAGGTTCTGGCAGATCCAGGTCATTTGGAGGTATTAAATTTTTAAAAATGTATTCCCTACATAGAGAAATAAATGACCTTTGCCTTAGTGATTATAACATGAAAGTGAAATCTCTCTTTGGTAGCAGTATAGGTAGAGGTTTATATGTTGACCAGCAAGCCTAGGATTGAACAGTGATAGGATTTAGGCATAGATACTTATGGGGGAATGATACCCATTTGACAAAGGATTTATGCCTACATTATAGAATATATATCCAAGAATTGTGTCCCTTTCCCACCATTGACTGTGCTCACCTCTTCTCCTAGGGGTTGGATCTTCACGGCAGTAATGCTCCTTGATGAAGCCGAGTCCCGTTTTGATGGATGACGTTCCATCTTATCCAGTTGTCTCTGCTTCTCCTCTGACTCCTATTATTTATCATTGAAGAATAAAGACTCAGTCATCAAGAATTACTTGCCAATTCAAATGCTTATACATGTTGCCCTGTGCCACAGTCCTGCACTTCACCTGTGATATCTTGACTTATTCTCATCAGACTTTTTGATTATTTCTTCAAATTCTTGTCAAATATCAGAATGTGTTTAGTTAGAAAACTGATGACCTAGATATTTTCTTTTTTACTTCCCCACTCACAAAGTAGGAATGGGAGGAGATTGCCACCTGCCCTCTGCTCCTACTTCTACTTCCTTAGTTTTCCAGTTCTAAAATATCCAACCAAGCAAGCAGCTTGCCATTCTAGAAGAGGACATGGGAAACTGTGCTGGCCAGCTCCAGGTCTTTTGGAGGTATTATTAAATCTGTATTTTTGAAAGTGTTCCCTACATAGACAAATTAAGTTTTTCTAAGTGGGTGTGACATGAAAGTGAAACCTCTCTTTGGTAGTTGGATAGGTAGGTTTGTATGTATGTTCACCAGCAAGCCTTGAATTGACCTGTCATGAGATTAGGCATTAGTTACTTATGGTGGGATGATGCCCAGTTGACAAGAGATGCATGCAAAAATTAGAGAATGCCTGCCCAGAATTGTGTCCCTTTCCTACCACTGTAGAGGTATTTGCTGGGCTCACTTCTTCTGGTGGGGGTCGAATCTTCTTGACAGTACTGTGCCTTGTTGAAGCTGAGTCCCGAAGTGATGGATGACGTTCCATCTTAACCTGTTGTGTCTGCTTCTCATCCTTTAACTCATCCTCCTATTATTGTTATTGAAGAACAAAAGGACCAGTCATCAAGAATTACCTGTCAATTCAAATACTCATCCATATTACCTTGTGCCCCATTTCTACCATTCACCTGTGATATCTTGACTTATTCTCATCAGTCTTTTTGACCATTTCTGCAAATTCTTGTCAAATACATGAATGAGTATAATTAAAAAAGTAATCTTCTGAATTCTCTTTTTTTTCACTCACAAAGTAGGAATGGGAAGTCTCCTGCCCTTTATTGCTACCTATATTTTCTTTGTTTTCCATCTCTAAAACAACCACCCAAGCAAGCAGCTTGCCATTCTAAAAGAGATGGTGGGAAAAGGTATCACCCAGATCCAGGTATTATTAATCATATATTTTTGAAAGCACTTCCTACATAAGAGAAATAAATATACTTTTTCTCAGTGAGTGTGACATAAAAGTGAAATGTCTCTTTGCTATCTAGTTAGGTAGGTTTGCATGTTCACCAGCAGGCCTCAGACTGACCTGTCATAAGGTTAGGCATTAATTACTTATGAGGAAATGATACTCATTTGACAAAGATGTAAGCCTACATTAGACAGTGTCTGTCCAGAATTATGTGCCTTTCCCATTGAAATATGTCTCTTTCCCACCATTGTGGAGGTAATGGCTGTGCTCACCTGCTGTGGTAGGAATTGGATGTTTTCAGGACAACACCTTCTTAAAGTCGAGTCCCGTGGTGATGGATGATGTTCCATATTATCCTGTTGTCCCTCCTTCTCCTCTTCTGGCTTATCACCCTTCTATTTATTATTGAAGAACAAAAGGCTCTGTCATGCAGAATTACCTGCCAACTAGAATGCTCATTTTGTCCCCTACCACAGGGCTACAGTTCACTTGTGATGTTATTACTTATTCTTATCTGTCTCTTTCACCATTTCTGCAAATTCTTATCAAATACCTGAATGAGTATAGTTAGAAAACTGACTTTCTGGTTCCTTCTTTTTCTTCTTTCCCCACTCACAAAGTAGGAATGGGAGGAGATTGTCTCCTACCCTCTGCTCCTACCTTTGTTTTCCAGCTCTAAAACAATCAAGCATACAAGCTGCTTGCCATTCCAAAGGGAAGTTGGGAAATGGTACCATTTCCAGGTCATCATTAGCCAGACACAGGTCGTTTGGAGGTGTAATTAAATACATATTTTTAAAAGCACTCCCTACATAAATAAATGACCTTTTCCCCTCATTGAGTGAAATGAAATCTCTCGTTGGTACCAAAGTAGGTATGTTTGCCTGTTGACCACAAGCCTAGGATTGACCTGTCAGGAGATTTAGGCATTAGTTATCTTTTTAGCAAAGGGTATATGCCTAAATTAGAGAATGCCTGTCCACAGTTGTGTCCTTTCCCCACCACTGTGGTGCTCACCTCTTCTGCTAGGGGTTGGATCTTCTTGACAGTACTGTGTCTTGATGAAGCTGAGTCTTGCGTTGATGGATGAGGTTGTGTCTCATCCTGATGTCTCTGATATTCACCCTCTGATTCATCCTCTTCCTATCCATTATTGAAAAATAAAGGCCCAGTCACCAAGAATTATCTGACAACTCAAACGCTCACATATATTGCTGTGTACCACAGTCCTACACTTTATCTGTGATGTCTTGGCCTTTTCTCACTAGTCTCTTTGGCCATTTCTGTGAATTCTTTTCAAAACTTTGGAATAAGTTTAGTAATAAAAGTAACTTTCTGGACTCTGTTTTTTCTCACTTTCTCACTTAAATTGTAGGAGAATGGAGAGGTAGTCTCTTGCCCTCAATTCCCAGTTATAATTAATTTGTTTTCCAGTTACAAATCCTCTAACCAACCAATCTGTTTGTTATTCAGTTTCAAAGTGGAGGTGGGAACAGGTGCTGCAAAATTCTAGGGGGTTTCTATATCTTATAATGAATAAATATTTTTTAAAAAAATTCCCTATATGGAGAAACAGATGACCTTTGTTTCAGTGTAATATGAAAATGAAATCTTAATATGGTTCAAGAAAATATGAGTTCGGTTGTTGGCCATCAGTTCTAGCATTGAATAAGGTCATTGAATTTTAGATATTAGTTATAATGGGTAGTAATTCATCTGTGATAAAGTTTGGGTGGCCTTCATTACAGAATGTCAGTTCAGAAATGTTCCCCTTACCCACCACTTTAGTGTATTTGATTCACCTTTTCTCCCACCTGTTTCATCATCTTCTCTCTAGCACTTAGCTTTCTGGTAGGTGAGTCCCATTGTGATGTATTATATCGCATCCTATCCTGACTTCGCTGTTGCTCATCTTCTGGCTCATACAATCTACCCTCCTATTCATCATTGAAGAAGAAAGCACCAAATGTTAGGAATTACCTGTCACAAAAATGCTCACAGCTATCACCCTGAGCAATAGTCCCACATTTCATCCTGTTATGTCTTGGCTTGAACTCATTAATTTTTTTGATCTCTCTTACAGACTCTTCCAAAGAACATTAAAGTCAGTTTTTCTGGACTTACTTTCTTTTTCCTCAATTCCACACTTACATAGTAGGTAGCTTCTTGCCCTTCACTCCCACTCATTTTTCCTTCTCTTTCCAGTTATAAAACATCCAACCAAACAAGCATTTAGCTATTCTCAAAGAGGAGATCCAAAAAAATGTTGCCAAGTGCCAGGTTTTTTTGGGTGCTGTTTAAACCATTTAAAAAAAATTTTAAAAAGCATTCCCAACATGGAGAAAGAAGTGACCTTTGTCTTGGTGAGTCTGACGTGGAAGTGAAACCTGGCTTTGTAAGGGGGTAGGAAGGGCCAGATGTTGATGAAGAAGCCTAAAATGTGTCATGGGATTATAATCATTCATTACTTACTGATTAGGTATATCTGTGTGATAGAAGATGGGTGGCTAGTTTAGAGAATGACTGTACAGAGCAGTTCCCCTTCCCCACCACTGTGGTGCTCTTGTCTCTGCTCACCTTTTCTCCCTCCTGTTGAATCTTCTTCTGTCCAGCACTGGGCTTTCTGATGGCTGAGTCCCATTGTGACATATCATCCCAGTATCTCTGGTGCTCATCCTTTGGCTCACACAATCTGTCTTCCCACTCATCATTAAAAAACAAAGCCCCAAACATCAGGAATTATCTGCTACCTAAAATGCCATCCCAACTGCCCTCAGCCTTAGTCCCACACTTCATCCTGTGGTGTCTTGGCCCCTTTTTGTTACTTATAAAAAACTCTGCCATATATTTGGTTTTCAAACTGTCTTTACTTTCTTTCCCCCCTATTTATGCAGTAGGAATTTTGGTAGGTAGTCTCTTGTCTTATATCAACACCCATTTTCCTTGGTTTTTCAAGTAAAAGACTTCCAATCAGCTAACCAGTAAGCCACCGTCAAAGAGGAGGTGGGAAAAAGGTACTACCAAGGTTGAGGTTTTGGGGGTATCATATGAAATTCATATTTTAAAGCATTCCTTACATGTAGGAATAAGATCTTTTTTTCCCCTGTGAATTGGACATGAAAATGAAATCTGATTTGGGTACTAGAAGATGTATATTAGCTCACAATTTTAGGATTTTAGGATTGATCTTAATTATTGGATTTTAGATGTTACTTACAGGGTAGTGATACATCTGTGACAAAGTATCATGTTCTTTATTACAGAATGACTTTTTAGAGCTATCCTCATCCCCAGCACACTGGTTCTCTTATCTCTGCTCACCTTTTGTCCCTGCTGTTGGATGTTCTGTCCAGCATTGAGCTTTCTGGTATCAGAGTCCTGTTGTGATAGAGAATATTGCATCTTTTCCTGGTGTCTTTGGTGTTCATCCTCTTATTTATACAATTTGTCTACTCATCATTGAAAAAAAAAACCCACAAACATCAGAAATTACCTCCTCCCCTAAAATCTTCATTCCCGTTGCCCTGAGTCATAGTCCCACACTTCATCCTTCGATGTCTTGACATGTTTTCATTAATCTCTTTGAATTCTTCTATAAACTCTTGTAAATAACATGAATGAGTTTTATTTTTAAAATTACTCTTGGACCCTCATTCTTATATAGTAGCTGGTAGGTAGTCTTCTATTCTCCACTTCCATTCTTTTCTCCATTCTTTTTCAGGTTTAAATCAATCAACCAAACAATTAGTTAGCTAACTTCACAGAGAATGTGAGCAAAGTGTTGCTAAGGTTCAGATCCTTTGGATTTTCTATAAAATTCATATTTTTGAAAGCATTCTCTACATGTAGAAAGAAGTGAAGTTTGTCTCAGTGAGTGTGGTTTGACAGTCTAGGATTGACAATGGTCCTTGGATTTTAGATGTTAGTTACTTAATTGGTAGGATAGATCAAAGAGAAAGGATGCATGGCTAGATTAGAGAATGACCATCCTGAGCTGTTTCCCTTTTCCACCATTGTGTTGTTCTTGGTTCTGCCTGCCTTTTCTTCCTGCTGTTGAATCTTTCTCCATTCAGCACTGAGTTTCCTTGTAGGTGAGTGCTGTTGTGATAGATAATATTGCATGTTATCCTGGAACCCGTTTCTCATTCTCTTATTAATTCAGTCTGTTCTGTTCTATAAATTGCTGAAGAACAAAATCCCAGACATCAGGAAGTACTTGCCCCTTAAAATGCTCACATGTCTTGCTTTGAGCTAGAGTACCACTCATCATCCTGTGACCTCTTCTTCAAACCCTTTTAAAGATCACTGGAGTGAGTTTCATTTTTTAAAAAAACTGACTTCTGGACTTTTAAAAAAATTTCTTTATCATTCTCTTAGTAGTATTGTGGGTGGATGGTACTCCACTCTTCACTTCCACTCCTTTGTCCATTCATTTCAGTCATCCAACTAACCAATTAGTCAACTACAAAAAGGTGAGAAAAGGTATACCTAACATGTTATTTTTTAAGGCATTCCTTACATGGAGAGAGAAGTGATTTTTGTTTCTGTGATTGCAATATCCAAGTAAAATCTAAATTTCACAGGAGGAAAGATTGCTGACCAGGATTGAATTTGTACATCAGATATTAGTATTAGCTACTTAATGGCTAGTGATACATCGGTAACAAAGAATGGGTGGCTAGATTAGAAAATGATTGCCCAAAGCTATCCCCTTTTCCCACCCTTGTAGTACTCTTCACTCTGCTCACCTTTTTTCCCAGTTGTTGCATCATCTTCTCAGGAGCACTGAGCTTGCCTGGACATGAGTCCTGTTGGAAAGGATAACATTGCTTTTAATTCTGGAGTCTCTGGTTCTTATCTTCATGCTTAATTAATCTGTCTTCCTACTTGTCATTGAAGAAAGCCTCACCCATCAGGAATCATATGTAACCTAAAATGCTCATACCTATCATTCTGAGTCACAGTCCCACACTTCAGATTGTGACGTCTTGGCCTTTTCCAATCAATTTCTTTGAGCTCTCCTACAAACTCTCTCAAAGAACAAACAATGCAGTGAGTTTGGTTGGAAAACTGACTGGACTTGCTTTTTCTCATTGGCTCACTAGTTTGTTAGGAATAAGGGTATATAGTCTTTTCTACCTTTCTTTTTCTTTTGTTTTCACAGATTGAAAATATCCAAATAACCAGTTAGCTAACCCTCAAAGACAAATGTAGGAATTGAAAATCTCCAAACAACCAAACAGTTAGCCAACCTCAAAGATAATGTAGGAAAAGGTAATTCCAAGATCCAGTTAGTTTGTGCATACTGTGAAATCTATACTTTTATGGATATGGAGAAAGAATAACTTTTGCCAAAGTGAGTGTGACATGAAAGTGAAACCTTGTTTTCTAGTAAGATAGGAGAGGTTGAATATTGGCCTGGAAGCTTAACATTGAGCTTTGTCATAGTATTTAAGCATTATTTCTTACTAGGGAGTGAGACCTGTGTGAGAAAAGATATTTGACTAGATTAGGGAACGTATATGCAGAGTTGTCCATCTTTCTCACCATTATGGTGCTCTTGGCCCTACTCACCTGTTTTGCCTACTCTTGGATGTTGTTCTCAGCAGTACTGAGCTTTCTTGTGAATTCTATTGCAATAGATAATATTGTATGTTATCTTGGGAAATGGTTATCATCCTTGGACTCATTCAACCTGTCCTCCTAATTATTACATAAAAATAAAGTCCCAGATATCAAGAATTACTTGCTACTTAAGATGTTCACACTTATTGCCCTGAGTCACAATTTTATACTTCATCCTATAATGTCTTTGCTTGCCATCATCAACCTCTTCACCTTATTTTTATTTTTTAAAATTTTAAACAAGAAGTTTAAATACTCAACAATATGTTTGATTCGATGGGAAAGTTATCTAGATCAATTTCTTTATAGTAATTTATCCCTACAGAGAGAGAGAGAGAGAGAGAAGGAAGAAGGGAGAGCAGGAAGATTGCCCTTAACCGCTACATGCAAAAAGTTATAGATTCATTCTTCATTTTACAATGATAAAACAGACATTGAAATTATCAAATAAACAAAGATTATTTTTATATGAGTGTTTTTTGTTAAACATGAGAAAAAATTACTTAAAATAACAAAGAAAAAAGTTGAATGAACATGCCACTAATGGATAAAATGGATATTTTCACAGAACCAGTCCCCCCCCCCACATCTCTATTTGATATTGATCAAAACAAACATTTTTAAACATAGTTTAAAAATATGCATTATGCCTGTGCACACAGATCAGCTACTATGTACAATAAAGGAGTAGGGGAAGGGAATGGAAGACAGAAAACTATACTTCCATAGTCAGGATGTTTATGAACCAAATCTTTGTTTTCTAATAGTGAATGAATTGTTTTCTTTAGGAGCATAGTTTTGGATTTGCAGATTCTCTTTTTAGCAAATGCCTCCCGGAATACAGCAAATGTATCTTGATCCTCCATTTCCAACTATGCAGATATGTCTGTTTTATTGATTGGTTGCTCATCAAATCAGGATCTCACCTGCTTCATTGAGAACCCATGTCCTTCACAATAAACTTTCATTAGTTTTTTTAAAGGATGTGTGCATGTTAAATCTTAGATTGCACCACTTATTCATCTTTAAATTAACTTAGTCATTGTTTCAATGTTGATTCCTTCCTTTGGTACCAAGATGGTTCACTCCAAGGGAATGGGGATGTTTGGTTTGAAAAATAACTGCCTTATTTATTTTTCTTTTTCACTCACATAATAGGAACCTGAGTATGTAGCCTTCTCTCATTTTTCCTTTAGGGTATTGCTCTAAACCAACCAACTGGTTGGCCAAACTCAATAAGAGCTGAATAAAAGTGGTATAAAGGTCCAGGCACTTTGGGCTTCCTTTCAAATCAATACTTTAAAAAGAGCTCCCTACATAGAGTAAGAAGTGACCTTTGCCTCAGTGCATGTGACATAAAAGTGAAATTTAGCTTTGGTAGATGGACATGGAAGGTTGGATTTAACTTTGTCATAGGATTTTAGGCATTATTTATTTACTGGGTAGTGATACATCTATAACAAAGGATGGATGTTCTTTATTGCAGAATGACCTTTCAGAGCTGTCCCCTTTCCCCACCAAAGTGGTTCTCTTGTCTCTGCTCACCTTTTCTCCCTGCTGTTGGATCTTCTCATCAGCACAAGGTTTTCTGGTAGATAAGTCCCGTTGTGATGGATGATATTGCATGTAATCAGAGCATGGCTGGTGCTTATCCCTCACTTCATACAATCTGTCGTCCTGCTCATCATCAAAGAACAAAGCTTCAGATATTAGAAACTACCTTTAACCTAAAATGCTCATACTCTCCTCAACCACAGTTTCACACTCCACCCCATGATATCGTGGCCTGTTCTCAGCAATTTCTTTGACCTCTTCTACAAACTTTGGCAAAAAACACTGGTGTGAGCTTAATGGGAAAACTATTATGAGTGTCTTAGTTCCTCACTCACATAGTACTAAGTGTGTAGGTATTCCCCTGTCCTCCATTCCCTTTTTTCTTTTGTTTCCAGCTGGAAAACATCCAAACAATGAATCAATAGGGCAGCCTCAAAGGGGATGTGGTAAAAGCTCATTCCAAGCTCTAGATGGGTAATCAATATTTTTAAAAAAGCTCTCTACATGGAGAAAGAAATTACATGCCTCAATGAAAGCAAAACCTGGCTTTGATAGAAGGACAGGGATGGTTGGATGTTGACTTGAAAGTTCATTGGATTTTAGACTTTATTGCTCACTGAGGAGTGATACCTGCTTGACCGAGGATGGGTGGCTAACTTAGAGAATCTGTCTCCCTTTACCACTGTGATGATCTTGCTTCTGCTCACTTTTTCTGGCTGCTGTTGGATCTTCTCAGCAATACTTGACTTTCTTTTCAGTGAGTCCCAATTCAATAGATAAAAGTCCATTACATCCTGGAGACTCAGTTTCTCATCCTCAGGCTCATTTAATCTCTCCTCCTACTCACCATTGAAGGACAAAGCCCCACACATCAGGAATTGCCTGCCACTTAAAATGCTTACCTTGAGCCACAGTCTTACACTTTATGATGTTTTGGCCTGTTATCATCAGTTTCTTTGACATCTTTTACTGAATATCTGAATGAGTTTGTTTGGAAAATTGTCTGAATTTTATTTAATTTTCCCCACTGGCTCACTCATATAGTAGGAATGAGGGTAGGGAGCCTCCAATTCCACCCAATTTTTCTCTGGGGGTTCCATTTCAATCAGTCAACCAACCAACCTACCAATTAACCAGTCTCAAAGATATGGTGGGGATGATGACCTTTGTCTCAGTGACTGTGACATGAAAGTTAAACCTAGTTTTGGTCCAAGGATGGGGAGGATTTGAAGTTTATCAGCAAGCCTTTGGAGTGAGCTGTATTCTAGTATTTTCAGCATGAGTTATTTGCTTGGGAGTTAGAGCTCCATGAGAGATCAAAGAATAACTATTTAGAGCTGTCCCCTTTCCCCACCATTGTGCTATTTACTTTATCTTGTTGTTGGAACTTCTCAACTCAATTTTTTTTGTGAGTACTGTGGCAATGGATGATGTGTCTTATATTGGACAATCTGATCCTCATCCTTTGGCTCCTTCAATCTGTCCCCCTATGAGTCATTGAAGGACAAAGTTCCAAACATTAAAAATTGCCTGCCACCTAAAACTCTAACCCCCAATGCCCTGGGCCACAATGCCACACTTTATACGGTTATGCTTTGGCCTGTTTTCATACATATCTTGGACCTCTTCTATAAACTCTTAAAAAAATGTGGAGGGACTTTGGTTGTAAAATTGACTGTTTGGATTTTCTTATTTTCTCTGGTTTACTCATGTAGTAGGAATGAGGGAAGATAGCCTTCTGTCCTCTGATTCCATGTGTTTTTAATTTGGTTTCCATCTCCAAAACATCCCACCAACCAACCAGTTGGGCAAGCTCAAATAGGAGGTAGGAGAATGTGGTTCGGGCTCCCATTAAATCTCTATTTTAAACTGTCTACATGGAGAAAGAAGCAACTTCTTCCTTAATCAATGTCACATGAAAGTGAAAGCAGACCTTTGTAGATCAGATAGGGTTTCATGCTGACCAGGAATCCTAGTATTCAGTTGGATCACAGGATTTTTAGGTATTAGTTATCTACTGGGTGGTGATGCTTGTGGGACAATGGATGGGTGGATGGATCAACAAA
>JAJPUD010000997.1:435021-461351 GCA_023553655.1 Myrmecobius fasciatus | reverse complement strand
GAATTATCTGCCATCCCAAGATACTCACCCCTATCACCCTGAGTCACAGTTCCACATATCATTTTGTGACCTCTTGGTCTGTTCTCATCTATTTCTTTGACACCTTGCAAAGAACACTGGAGTGAATTTGGAAAACTATCTTGATTTTATTTTTTCCTTCTTTCCTTTTTAATAGAATGAAAGTAGGTCATTTCTTATCCTTTACTTTCACCCATTTTTCCATCTCTAAAATATCCAATCAACCAACCAGTTGGACAAGCTCAAATAGGAAGTAGGAGAATATGCTGTCAAAATTCGGCTGGCTTGGGATTCCTATGAAATCTATATTTTTAATTTTTAAAATTTTTATTTATTTATTTTTGCTGAGACAATTGGGGTTAAGTGATTTGCTGAGGGTTACATAGCTAGGGAATGTTAAATGCCTGAAATGAGATTTGAATTCAGGCCCTCCTGACTTCAGGGCTGGTGCTCTATCCACTGGGCCACCTAGCTGCCCCATAATCTGTATTTTTAAAGGAGAAATATGTTACCTTTCCCTCAATGAATGTGACACGAAAGTGAACCCTAGGAGTGTTTTGTAGGAGAGTGGGTAGGGTTTCATGCTGACCAGTAATCCTAGGTTTCAGTTGGGTTGCAGGATTTTTAGGCATTAGTTGTTTACTGAGTATTGATGCCTCTGTGACAATGGATGGGTGGATGGATCACCAAATGACCATTCAAAGCTATTCCCCTTTCCCACCATTCTGCTGCTCTCAGGTCTGCTTACCTCCTCTGCATGGTTCTTCTCAGCAACACTGAGCTTTTTTGTAGGTGACTCCATTTGTGAAGGATGGTATTGAGTCTTTCTACAGGAAATACCATCCTCTTCCCAAGGCTGTTTCCATCTATCATCATACTATCCATTAAAAACAAAGTCCCAGGTATCAGGAATTACCTGACATCTAAAATACTCACCCCTATCACCCTGAGCCACAGTTCCATATGTTATTCTGTGACCTTTTTGTCTGTTCTTACCTATTTCTTTTACCTCTTCCCTAAAACCTTGCAAAGGACACTAGAGTGAGTTTGGAAAACTATCTTGATTTTATTTTTTTCTTATTTCCTCCCTCATATAATAGAATGAAAGTGGGTCATTTCCTATCCTCTACTTCCACCCATTTTTCCTTTGGTTTCCATCTCTAAAATATCCAACCAACCTACCAGTTGGACAAGCTCAAATAATAAGTCTGAGAATATACTGCCAAAGTTCAGCTCCCTTGGGGGTCCTATTAAATCTATATTTTTAAAGGAGAAGGAAACTACCTTTCACTCAATGAATATGAAATGGAAGTGAAACCTGGCCTTTGTAGGAGACTTGGGTAGGGTTCCATGCTGACCAGAAATCCTAGGTTTCAGTCCGGTTGCAGGACTTTTAGGCACTAGTTGTCTACTCGGTAGTGATGCCTCTTTGACAATGGATGACTGTTCAAAACTGTTCCCCTTTCCCACCATTCTTCTGTTCTTGGTCTGCTTACCTCCTCTGGATGGATCTTCTCAGCAACACTGAGCTTTCTTGCAGGTGACTCCATTTGTAAAGGATGGTATGGAGTCTTTCTGCAGGAACAATCTTCCTCATCCCAAGGCTCTTTCCATCTATCATCACACTAATCATTAAAAAACAAAGTCCCAGTTATCAGGAATTATCTGCCACCTAAAATACTCACCCCCATGACCTTGAGCCACAGTTCTACCTATTTTCCTTTGACTTCTTGGTCTGTTCTAATCTATTTCTTTGACAGCTCCTACAAAACCTTGCAAAGAACATTGGAGTCTGTTTGTTTGGAAAACTATCTTTACTTTTTTAGTTCCTTCCTCATATAATAGAATGAAAGTAGGTTATTTCCTATCCTCTCCTTTCACCAATTTTCCTTTGGTTTCCATTTCTAAAACAACCAACCATCCAATCAACTGACCTAAAATAGGAAGTGGAAAAAATTGTCAAAAATCCATGTAATTTAGGACTGCTAGGTGACCTTTAGGTCAGTGAGTGTGACATGAAAGTGAAAACTGACTTTAGTAGAAGATATGTAAGATTAGGTGCTGAACAGTCAAGCTGCAAATGAGCTAGGTTATAAGATTTTAGGAGTTTCTTCCTTGGGTGGTTCTTTGTGTAGCAGAAGATAGGTAAGGGGTGGATTTCAGAATGAGCAGTGTTTGGGGTGCTCTTGGCATTCTGGCCAGTTCTTCAGTAGCCTCAAGCATGTAACTGATTCTAGTTGGAAAGAGTTCTGCTGGAGCTGATCCTGCTACTCATTGTCTAAGCTAGCCTTTCCTTTTATTCCTCATTGAGAAAGGAAGCCCAGAGCTTGAGAGAGTGATTCCCTAACTATCACCTGACCCCATTTGTTGCTTTGTCCCATCCATCATCCTACACTTCCTCCTGTGAGATCTTATTCCTTCTTTCCTTATCCTTCTCTAATTGACCTCTTCCACAAACTCATCTCTTGAGAAGAAAACTAGAATCAGTTTGGTTGGAAATTTTACTATTCTTGGCTTTTCTTTCCATCTCTTCTTCACTCACAAAATAGGAGAATAGCAACCTTCTATTCTCTACTCCTTCTAATTTCCTTTTTATATTTCATATTCAGAATCAACTAACCAGCAAATCCACCTACCCCTTCAGTCTAAAAGTGGAGATGGGAAAAGGCAGAAAGCAGTGGGGATGTCAGGGTCTAAATATTTGCAGGATTCATATTTATCTGTTTGAGTCTCTCTATGCATATGTACACAAGGAAGCAGAAGCCAAACACCTTCTCTTTGGGGTAAATATTCTAGAAAAAGGGGCTCTGACTGGGAGCGGGAATATGAAAATAAAAGTAGATTGTGACCCAAGGGGTATACATGACTGGCAGCTGAGGGGTGAGGATGGTCACAGGATTTTTGGTGTTACTCAGTGAGAGTGGTGGTATCTATGTGTCAGAGAATGGGTAGGAAGTAGATTATCAAACTAGCAAGGACTGGGGTGGGGGAAGACTGGGTGCAGGAGCCTGGATCAAGTTGTCCCTTTTCTCCATTGCTGTGGTCTTTTGGGTCTGCTCACCTCGTCACCTAGATTCATCATCACAACATTCTCTAGCTTGCTCTCAGTTCCACTCTGCTGTAATAAATATTTTTGCTGATCTCGAAGATCCTGGTTCTCTTCCTCAAGGATGTTCAGTTTCTCCTGAGCCTATTACCTCATTGGAGAATTAAGATCAGAGCCTGAGATATCACATGCTATTTAAACACCCACAGCCCCATTCCAGTCCCACTCCTATCCCGGGACATTTCTCCCACCTCTCTTCTACAAATGCTATATTGAAGTATTAGTACTGATATCTACTTATCAATGTGCTGGTGTATCTGTTCTGTCTGGGTCTAGACCCTCAATTCCCTATATAATATTTCTCACCAATTTCTTATTTTCTTGGATTTCCTTTTTGAGTGCCTCAATTTTATTCTTCAGCTCCTTTTCTCGGGTTTTCCACTTTAGCTTCAAGTCCTGAGAATCCTCTCGCTCATACTCTAGTTGTTTCACTTGTTTTCGTATACACCGATTAATCTTATATTCCTCCTCAAGCTGAGGATATAAAGTCAGGGACCAAAGGGTCAGCATCCTTTCTAATTATAACTTGAAAATTATGAGGAGTAATTGGGTTATCTCTATAGTAAACCAGCCTTTATGATGGAGTTTCCATTAATATTCAAGGAATAAAATTCCTTCATTTCTCCAGTTTCTCCTAGCCATCACTGATTGCTTTAGGCATACCCATTAAAATTTTTTTTTATGAGGTAATTGGGGTTAAATGACTTGACCAGGGTCATAGGTAGTAAACAAGTGTCTGAAGTCTGAACTCCAGGGCTGGTGATCTATCCACTGTGCCACCTAGCTGTCCCATACGCATTTATTTGAGCTGTAGATTCTACTTCTCCCACAAATATTTTTAATATGAAATTTCATTGGACAATGACTTTTTCATGCTGTTCTTTTCTAAGCATCTTATCTTTGAGGGTAAATATTCTGGAGAAAGAGGCTGCCAACCCCTTGTCAGGTTAGCAAACAGTGAAAACACAGTTCTATGGCCAAAGATATTTAACTTTGACCAGCTAGCTTACATGCGAATGCTATTGGAGGAGTTGTAGAGATTTCTCAGCATGTTCTATCCCTAAATATTTCACAGTAACTTCACCTTCTTATCTAAAGGTGCATGTTTAGAGAAAAGGAAAGTCAAAGGTGGACTTCCTGTCTTTCCTTCAAACCTGGTCTTTAAGTTCCTCTGTCTTGTCTTGGTTTTTATTCAGCTGTTGTTTCAGATCACACATTGTTTTCTGAAGTTCAATATTCTTCTTTTCTGCATCATGGTATTTCCTGTTGCATACTTCAAGCTCTGACATCAGCATTTCAGTATTCTTTCTGGAAGAATGTTACAAATTGCAAAACTGTTCATTGAGGAATAGCTAAAAAGATTGTTATACATCAGACTGAATTCCTTGAAAGTAGAGACAATCATCTGCCTTTCCATATTTGTGATCTAAACACAAAGCAAAATGCCTGGCATAAATAGATGCTTAAAAATGCTTATTGTTTGGCTGACAAATGTAGTTTAATACTACTGCTCCATAAGAAATAATGAATATGAAGGATATAAAGAAGTATGGGAAGAATTACATGAACTGTTGCAATTGGGGAAATAATATACATGATTACAATAATGTAAATAGAAAGAATAAAAAATCTGGAAATTGAATGCCAAAATTATATTATGATATATCACTTATATCATAATATAACATAATAATTAAGCTTCACTTTCAAAAATTTCTCCCTTCTTTGTATATGAGTATAGAACATTGTATATGCTATTGGACTACTTTATTGATACATTGGTTAGTTTTGCTGAACTCATTTTATGTCTTTCTTTTTTCTTTGTCATAAGGAATAATTCCATGGGGAGAAGTAAAAGAAGAGGGACACATCTGGAAGTTAAGGTAAAAACGAAAGCTGTAAATAAAAATGAAACAACAATAGAGGAAAAAGGCACGATAGCTATTAGGTGATAGTTGGAAGGCTTTGGCATCTACACAGGTTCACACAGAGCTGTAGTTCCATCTTTGTCAAAGAGTATTTTAGAAGAAATGACTGTCCTCAACAGAATAGGCAATGAGTGGGTCAGCCATTGTGGAGGAATGAGGAGCAAGAGGAGTGTCTACAGAGCTGAAACCTGGCTTCACAAACAATTGGATAGCCTTAGATTCCATTACTTGTCCCAGTTTTGGGACAATTTCCCCAAATGGGAATCTTCCAGTAAGTAAGCCCTTGTAGGCAGCTATCAGTGTCTAAAGTGTTTCCTTTTTCAACATTATGTCAGGAGATATTGAGCCCTTTGTCCTTAGTAACTGTTCTAGTACCTTTCTGCTTCCAGGAGATTCACTACAGTAGATTTATCTTCCTGTTGTCTTTTGAACTCACTGGATAGCTTTTTGATAAGCTCATTCTTTTCCATGTTCTCATCTATCTGATCTTCCAGCTTCTGCTGGGTAAGGTTTAGGTTATCCTTTAATATGGATGCCTGCTTTTCAACGCATGTCAGGTGCTGAGCTATAGGAAAACAGTAAAAGAACCATTTTTAGTCTCAGAGTAAAAAAGGAATCACAGAATAATAGAATTGCAGAATTTGAAGAAACCTTAGAGTTTATCTAGTTCAATCCATGGATGAGCAGGAATCCCTGATAATCTTGCCTCCGGGGTCATCTCACTTTGGCTTAATGATATCTACTGAAGGGGAACTCACTAATTCCCAGAATAGACCATTCCACAAAAAAGGAACTAGAGACAATGGCCAAAGGAACATTGGTAGGAAGTTTTTCTTCTTTTGAAAGGAAATCTGCCTTTCTTGTACTTTCCACCCGTTCATCCTAGTTCTCTCCTCCAGAGCCAAATGGGACAAGTCAATTCAACTCAATTAAATTCAATTCAAAATTCATTTATTAAGTTGCCCTACTATGTGCAAGGCATTGGGGATACAAAAAGAAAAAAAATTAAGATTTCCTGCTCTCAAGGAGCTTACAGTCTATACAGATAAGTATAGTACAAGGAAAGGGAAAAGGGGGAAGACTGAGGGGAACCAGGGCAGGCTTCAGAGTTGAGTCTTGAAGATAAAGATTCTGAGATGTAGAGAGGAGGTAGAAGTGCATTCCAGGGAAGGAGATTGGCTTGTGTGAGCACATAGAAGCTGGAGAAAGAGGATCAAATTCAGGGAATGGCAGTTTGGCTGAAATGCAGCTGTTGTGAATTTAATTCAACAAGGAGTTACAAAGCACCTTGTATTTGTAAGATACTGTGGATATAGAGGCAGAAATGAAAACAGTTTCTGCCCTCAAGGAGCTTACATTCTACTAGGAGAAACACAAACACAAGTAAACATAACATAATTGAAGTCTAATTCTCTCTCCACGTGACAGCTTTTCAGATACTTGAAGACAATGAATCTTGAATCTTCTCTTCTTCAGGCTAAACATCCCTAGTTCCTTCAACCAGTCCTCTATTATGGCAAGGTCTCTAATCCCCGCACCATCTTGGTCATCTTCCTCCAGTTTCCTAAAATATGGTTCCCAAACAGCTGAACACAATACTTCAGATGTGGTCAGAGGACCATCCCATCTCTTATTCTTAATGTAGCTTGAGATTATGGAGTATGGATTGCCCAGATCTGATTCAAATTGGTTGAAAGAGTGCTATCATCAGCACCCTTTGTTATTAACCATGGGCTAGGTGCTGGGCAAGTAGGAGAAGCTGTGTGGGGGAGGAGGGGAAAATGAAGAAAACATGGATCCTGCCCTCACAGACTTAACACTATCTGTCATTGGACAGACAGACTTAACACCTACAGGACAAAGAGAACTCAGTTAAATCTTAAACTGGGGGATCATTTAATAAGTGCAACAGGAGTTCAAAGTAAGAGTTGGGAGAGTTGGAGAAGATGCTATAACTTCCCTTTATGCAGAGAACATAGAGATAACTCCTAATAGTAGTATCCTAATAGATAAATGGTTAAAAAATGAAGAGTTTTAAGAAGAAGCACAAATTATCAATAACCATTTGAATTCCCTAATCAATATAGGTGGACATAAACAGTCCTCAAAAGATGAAATACACACTGTTAATAGCAACTTGAAAAAAAAACCATTTCAACACACCAATTATCAGAGAAATGCAAACAAAAACTACCCAGATATCCATCCAAACTAGCAGAGATGCCAAAAGATAGGAAAAATGTGAGGGGCATTATGGGAAGACAGCTATACTACCTCATTTCTGGTGGAGTGCCTACTCTATTCTGGAAATCTATTATGAATTTGTTAATTTATTTGTTCCCTTTTATCCAGAGATCTCATTATTAGAACCATAGTCCAACTAGGTAATTGACGAGATTGAAAGAAAAAACTATATGTATAAAAACATAAATGGCAGCATTATTTGCAAAAGCAAAAAAACTGGAAATCAGCAGGTGCCAAATTATTTGGTGCCCAGTTAAAGCAAATTATGGCATATTAGTGGAACAGAATTTTTCTGTGCCAAAACATAGACAAATATGAAGAATTTACAGAAAAATGGGAATATTTCTATGAACTGATGCTGAATGAAGAAAGCAGAGGTAAAAGAACATTACAGACAGTGACTGCAACAATGTGAAAAACCAAAAGAGAGAGGCAACAGAATTTGGGTCAAGTTCAGTAGTCAAAGTTTGTGCCATACATCCAAAGTTTATGGAATCATTCCTTCTTTCTGTAATCATCCATTCCCTTCCTCCCTGCCCCAAAATATATTTTGAAAAGGGAAGTATCTGATGTGTCAAGACTATTAATTCATCAATGCATTTTAAAAATATGGCTAGGATTGGAGAGGTATGTGTATGTTGGGGAGATAATAGCAGAAGCACTAAGTGATAATGAATATTATGTGTAGGAGGCAGTGTCAAATCAGTTTGAATGGAAGTGAAGTGTTTGATGGGAAGTCTTGGTAAATGAAACTGAATAGATAGGATGAAGTGAATCATGGAAGATCCTGAAAACAGTGCAGAGGACTGTGGATTCTATGCATGAGGAAATAGGGAACCAAACTTGTTTCTTAAACGTGCTTTAGGAAGGTCTGTGTGCCAGGAGACTGGAGGTAGAGAGGCAGTCTACAAAGGCGAATGGGTCAGATGGCTAAAGCAATGACAGGAAGAACAGAACAGTGAATAGAGCACTGGGCTTGGAAGCAGGAAGATGCATCTTTTCCAGTTCAGATTCAACCTCATGCACTATTTAACTGTGGGACCCAGTTTGCTTCAGTTTCTTCATGTATAAAATGAGCTGGAGAAGAAAATGGTAAACCACTCCAGTGTCTTTATCAAGAAAACACCCAAATGGAGTCATGCAGAGTCAGACAAAACTGAAGTGATTGAACAACAACAAAAATTAATTTGAAAGAGATGGTGAAGGAAGAAATGCAACTTAGTAGCCAACAGGACAAGGAAGAAACTGTTTCAAGAGATGGTTTCAAGGTTTCTAGCCTGGGAGAAATGTCAGAAATGAAAAAGTCAGAAAGGGTTGTTCATTTTTTTTTTGAAAAGGAGGGGTGGAGAACAGTTAGGTTCTAAACTGATTTGTAGTTTAAACAGTGGGAAAGAATGATCATTGATGTGATCATTGTACTGAGGTGGTAGAAAGGGATGACAGCGTAGACAGGAAGAGAGTTTTAGAGTGGGAAGATCGAAGATTTTCCTGCAATACTGGGAAAATGGGAATGAAGATAGTGATATGTTGAAGTAAAGTAGGGGAGCTCTTGAGGACACTTAGGATGGCTAGTCTTAATCTCCATAAAGTGAAATCACAGAAAGTGAGAGGTAAGCAAAGGCGGAGAGTGGATGAAATTGGAATTAAGACTCTTTAAGGGAAGAGAAGAGAATGCTAGTAAACTTGGATGAATCATGGAGCCTTTCTTGGTCAGAGTTACCCAGTTAAATTAGCGATGTTGTTTGGGCAGCCTATCTCATGTACTATGGTAAGGAAAGTCCTTTGTAAGCATGAAAGCTTTATAAAAAATGTGGGTTAGGGTTTTATTGGGAGACTTGCTTATTGTCCTACAAGTCTTGCTCGTTCTGTAAGTCACTCACCCATTATCAGCTGTCCTTGCTGGGCCTCATTCAGATTACACTGCAGCTGCTGGATCTTAGTATCCAGGGCAGCATTCTGAGTCTCACAATTTTCTTCTTTCTCCTTCAACACCTGGAGGGCATCCTCTGCCTTTTCCATTTTGGCCTTTTGCTTCTCTAAATCTGAGTCCTTTGCTTCAAGGGTATTTTGCATTTCAATTATTTCCTGCTTTTTTTGACACAGGTCTTCATTTTTTTCTTGAATGACCTGAGTAGACCAAAGAAGTAGCATTGTAGTTGAGGTGGGCTTTGCACACAATATGCACTTAAAAATGTCTGTTGAGTTAAATACTAAAACACATTTATATTGAGCAAAAATGTTGAATGTTTTCCAACTTTATGTGATTTGTATCTGTATAAGATTTAAAAGATCAGTCAAAATCCCTAATGATGCTTATCATAGAAATATTTTCACCACTAAGATGTCTTAAAAAAGTAAAGCTTATTTTTTTCCCCACTTTAAAAAATGATATGGGGGCAGTTAGATGGCACGGTGGATAGAGTGCTGGCCCTGAAGTCAGGAGGACCTGAGTTCAAATCTGTCTCAGACACTTAATACTTCCTAGTTGTGTGACCCTGTAAAGCAAGTCACTTTATCCCAATTGTCACAACAAAACCAAAACAAAACAAAAGAATGATATAGTATATCTCTAGCTAGTAGTGTTTTTTGTTTCTGTTTCTGTTTGTTTGTTTTTGTAGTATTCTCATCCTGCTCTTTATGGTTGAAGGAAAAATCTTTTTTTTTTTCCTGAGGCAATTGGGGTTGAGTGACTTGCCCAGGGTCACACAGCTAGGGAATGTTAAGTGTCTGAGACCAGATTTGAACTCAGGTCCTCCTGACTTCACGGCTGGTGCTCTCTCTATCCACTGTGCCACCTAGCTGCCCCTCCCAAGAATCTCTTTCTTAAATAATAATTATTATTGAAATAATTCCTTCAATTTGACCAATATTCATTTAAGACCTGCTATGATTCCATCAATCAATAACCAGTTATTTAAGCATCTTACAATGTGCTGGTAGTACTAAGACAAAGAATAAAACAGATCTCCCTCTGCAGGAGCTTACATTCTAGTGCAGAAGCCCACAAATAGAGAATAAAGATTTAGATAATTAATGGAAGTAAATGCAAAGAAGAAAAAAAATATGTGGTTGTTAGAGAAGGTACTAAGAATATCAAAGAGGCCTCAGTGAATTTACGTTCCCATTGGCCATCTTCTGATCTCTTACCAGAACCTGATTACAGCATATATGTCATCTGTATTAATGATGAGTATTTAAAGAAATCCTCTGATTCTCCATCCCTTTCCTCTCTTGTATCTTCTCTTAACTTTTTTTTCCCTATTGAGTCTCAGTGCTTCTTGTCTTACCTTTTCCTTCTCTAAACAGAGATTCTGGGACTCTTTCAGTTGGCCCTCCAGATTCTTTATGTGTTCCTTTAGGTCCTTCATTTCTCCATTCTTATGCTCTGTTTGGGTGGCTGTCTCTTGCAAAAGGTTGTGCATATCTAACTCCAGCTTCATGAGGTCTACAATAGGACAGAACAAGACCACACATGATACACGATTTCTACTGTCCATCCCGATGCCCCTTGCTGAGATGATTTCAGCTCCCTCTTGGGTGCCTCCTTCCACCATCCCCAGGTTTACCCTTCATGATCTTCTTCTTCTGTTCTGATACTCTTTCCAGTTCTTTCTTCATGTCCCTCAGGAGGTACTGGTGCTCTTCTACCCGGAGGCATTGGTATTCACACTGCTCTTCAATATGTGCCAAGATCTAGACACACAGTATAACTGTAGGTCAATGGGTGGTTTTCCCAAGGTTAAGATACTCTTTCTGACATGGGTCTAGAAAAAGAAGGCAGTGGACTTCTGGTTTACAGAACACCTGCAAGAGAAAAATCTCACCCATCCCCTGGAGGGGGGATACAACCAGGGATGTGCTGGAATATATCTCATACCGCTGGAGAGCTTGCTGTAAAATTGTCAGTGTGATCATTTACACTTTGTAAATTGATAAACACTGTAAATTAGAGCTTGATTTGTTTTGTTGATTGTCTATTTTGAAGAAAGTGATAAAAAGTGTTAATAATGCAGATTAATCTTAAAAGTGTGGAGTATACACTTTGTTTTTGAAAACTTGTTAAGCCTTTATCACCTTACCACTAATTACAAGACAACATCTTCCTGTCTCTCTTAGCCTTAGCTTCAAAGAACAGCCAACTAACACTATTGTGTCACATGGAAAGTCAAAGAAGAAGGGATTTGATGCTCTAACATCTAACATCTAACAGGGATTATAATATACAGGAATACTTTCTTTTGGGATTGTGAGGTGTTTTCCCAATCTTGGTGGTGGATTTGCATCAATCCATCTCTCCACTCTCTCACCTAATCCCAACTGAGACTAAGTGTTGAGTGCTGTAGGATGTGGGCAAAGGGGAGTGTGTATATACATATACATATATTTACATAGATGTGTGTGACTCTTTTTCTCTCTATATTTCTATCCATATTCCAATTGCTGATTTTTAATCCTCAGTTTCAAATAGGGTGGAAATTTTCCAACGAGGACGTCCCACCTGTTTGATATCCTCTGACTCATCTGGAGGGCAGAAAAGTTGTCTGTGGGACATTCTATAGGTAGCAAAATCCACTTCTAATTTTATCAGAGTCTCTTCATGATCCAATATCTGAAAATGGACATAGCTCAGGTATAGAACATAATCAAAATACTAAATGGTATTGTGCAAAGGGTGGGTTGGGAATCAGAAGACCTGGGGCCAAATCTTTGCTCTGTCTCTGCTAGCTGGGTGACAATTGTCAAATTCTTAAATTTTTTTTTGATTTCATTATTTAACATGTAGTAGGTAATAATACCCACAATATCTACCTCAAAGGGTTGTTTAGAGGATCAAAAGAGATAATATGTGTAAAGTGCTTTGTAAATTATAAAATGCTGTATAAGTGTTATTGAGGCCACATGATATAGTTGCCTTGTGGCCCAGAGGGCAAAGGAGAGGTTTAGGGTAGGTATCAGTAGCAGCGACATGTACCAACCTAAATGGTATAAGAGCTCAACATTTCTGATCAGAAAGGGAGACAGGCCAGACATGCTGGGTCTAAGCACAAGAGTGTGGACCAGAGCAAATGGAAATGTGCCGTTGCAATACAGTGTTTGAGGATCACTGGATGAAATAGTCTACTCTCAAATTCCTTTTTTCTTTCCCTGACAATTTTTTTCCTCTTTTGTGAAAACTGCTCTAGTAGAAACATAGTCTCCCTGCCCATTTACTTTAAGATTGCTGCAAATGAGCTTATGGCGAAGCTCCTGAAGCACTTCTTCCTGTTCAGTGCCATTTTTCAATGCATCGTGCAGGCGCTTCTGGGTCTCCTTCAGCTCATAGAGTAAACATTCTGTAGTTCTTTCCTTTGGCTGATCCTTCTTGCCATCTTCTCCCTGGTATTTTTAGAAGAAAAGAAAATCATATACTGGTCTTGTAAATACAGTTAGGGGGAATTTAGTTGGTTAAAGGCAGAAAATCTTGTTATCAGTATCCATACATCACTTAATAATAATGTACAACAATAAATCAATAAAGATATACAAAGCAAATTGTATGTAGGATAAATAGGAAGTAATTAACAGAGGCAAAGCTAGGGATCTTGAAAGGACAATGTAGAGATGAAGTAGTTCACCAAAAGGTCAAGTAGAGGAGAAGAAGAGAGAATAGTTAATGCAGGGGAGATGGCTTGGGGAGAACAAAGGGATGGAGTGATTGTAGGCTGAAAGTAAGATTTTTGAATGGGAAGAACGAGGGAGAGATGAAAGGCCAACAACTTGTGGTCAGACAAGGCAATTGCAGAATTCTTAAGCATAGAAGTCCATCTCTGTAGGTTGTACCTGATGTACCTAATGTCCCATCTATTTGTAAACTTCTCGAGGGAAGGAATGTCTTTTGCTTCTCTTTGTATCCCCAGGGCTTAGCCCAATGCCTGGCCCACAGCAGGAGCTTAGTCAATATTTGTTGATTAATAGACTGACAGCATGTTCAAGGGTTATGACTATCATTGTTGGAAGATTGAGTGGCTCATAGATGCTAAGTAGACTGAGGAACTGAGTGATTAGGAAATTTGAAGGAGAATTAATATATATATATGTTGAAGTCTGCAGTATGAGGGCAGGAGAGAAAAATTGTGAGCCAGGTATCAAACTCATTGAGGAAAGACAGGGCTTATAGACAACAGCTGCCAAGATTTTGGTTGGGTGATAGATATGAATAATATGAACCTCAAAGGAAGACACAATACTGAGTGACGAAGGAAGAGGGAAATCTGGAAGTGGTAATAGGGAGCAAGGAATATTCCAAATTTCTCATCCTTGACTAGTAAACTGAGAATGAATAAAGCTGCAGCCAATAATAGAAAGGGTGGCCAGGGAGGCTGTGTCATCAGGGGGAAGGTTTCAGTAAGAACTGGCAGATGGAAGGAGTAGGAGAAGAAAGGATTTAAGATGAAGGTTGTTTATAGAACAGGCATTCCAGTGGGCACAGTGAAAGGACTGGACAGAGTTAGGTAGAAACTTTGGGGTGGGAAGGTTGAGAGGGATGGGAATGAGGAATTGGGTAGGAGGGAATGTGGAATTGATTTTACAGGATGCCTTATAGGAGTTTAGAGTCACTAGGATGTAAAGGTTATGATTAGGTATAAGAATGTCCATTCATTGAGTGGAGGGTGCCATCTCTCTACTATCCAGATAGGCAGGAGATGGGAGAAATAGATACTTTTTACATGTTGTGAGCTAGCATTTCTTACTATCTTTTTCTAGATGATCTGAAATGCTTGATGAAGACTAATTTTCTATTATACTTGTAGGGAAGAGAGATGGCTGCATCCAGTAAATAATGGCAGGTAAATATTATTTAGTAGTATTTACATGACACTTGGGATTTCAGGGTATGGCTATTCCTATTTTGCCCCATCTTATCCCCCCCCCCTGAAATTGGCTTGCCTTACTGTATTTTACTTAGGTTAATTTAAAAAATTAATTTGTACTCACTGGACAATATAGTGAGGGGAAGTAGCCCAGGAATATGGTGAAGGAAAATTTTTGAAAGAGATAATTTCTTAGTGGATAATGCATGGATAGACAATCAAGAATTGGTTGTACTATTATCTCTAATTTGCTAAATGATTGATAGATCATTACCAATTTACTACCACTTAATCTGTAGCACAGAGAAGGTAAAAGACTTTCCAAAATGAAGCGATTTTAGCTGAAAAAGTGAGAATAAGATGTAGGAATTGTTCAGTTCTGTCTCCTGCTCACTCTGTGTTTCTGTTCATCTCTTGTAGTTTCTTCCCTAAACTCATATTAAACTGCATTTGTGGAGGACCTTGCTTCTTTCTATGGGGATATGGGAGATTTGAGTACATTTTAAAAATATTTTCTTTATTCTTTAATGGGTTAAGATAGCCCTTCCTGGAGTAGGGATTCTCAAAATAAGCATAGTAGACTCAAGCAAGAAATTTAAACCACTTTGAGAGCCTAGAGCTCTAGTTCAAAAGACTGAAATTTGACATTTCAAGGATAGGGCTTTTCTGACAGAAAGTTTGGTGACTTTTCCCTGCCTTATAATAACCATGGGGTTAGTCCTAAGCAGCAACTTTAGGACATGAGCAGAATGCAGGGATCCTAACACTTCTTTAGGTTTGATTGTAGGGAATGGCTGTGGTGTATACTGTACCTGAGTGGAGATGATTTTGACATCTCCCTCTAAGGCCTTCATTTGACACTCCAGCAATTCGAGGCTATTCACAGCTGCCTGATACTTATCCTTATAAAGGTTCAAACTGCTTTCCAGGGAGGTGATCCTGTTTTCAGCCAAAGCAAGTTGTTCCTGAGATATTTGGAGCTTCTCCTGCAGTCTTACATTATCTTCCTTATTCTTCTCCATCACTTCCTCATAGATTGTGACCTGTTGGTATGAAGAATTACACATGTAAGTATTCCTTAAGTATTTATTGAATGAATAGATGGATGGATGGATGGGTGAATGATAACAAAACTCCAAATAAGAATAACTGAAACCCAAAGACCATAGAGTATACTGTGTTATTCACTAAACTACTTGACTAAATTTAAATTGTTAATAGACTAAATTTTGTGAACCCCACCCCAAATCTTCATGTGAGGGTTATCACACACACTCCCATTTCCTAGCACAGCACCTGGAACATAGTGGGTACTTAGTGAATCTTGTTGAATGATTGATCACAGGAAAGGTATAATTACTATTAGCTGTTTGTATTGTCTCTCAGATTGAAAAGTTAGTTTATGGATGAATTTTTCAGCAAAACCATATTGTGACTTTGTGAGTTGGGCAGTCGAGCTTATCATACTTTTAGAAAGGTAAAGCTTTAAAAATTGGAATGTTACCCAGCAGAAACTTAAGATTGTCCAAAAGTAAGTCCAGACTCAGAAACAAAAATCAGATCAGCTAGAAATTCAAAATTGTTTAATTTGGCAAAAGAGATTAAATTGTTGTGATGGTTTTGAATTAGGAAATGGGCAGTAAAGTAACTTCAAGCTTTACTTGAAGTGTAGGAAAAGCTGCTTATTAACAGGAACAATGTTTAGTGACTAATGAATTATCAAGAAATGAAGTGGAAAGATGTACTACTGTGGCTACCATGGATCATACCAATAGACATAAAAAGGCCCAACATTATGATGGGCCAATGAAAACATCAATACCAGATTATAAATAAATGATTCTCAGAGTTGATGGTTCAGTAGATAACTCAGAGCTTAAATTCTCAGTACACAGGGCAGGGTAGCTGTAGGATTTTTACAGGAATTATCAACTCTTCTCTCTTCTTATAACCGTCTTAGGACGTGGTCCTATGTTGATTTTTGTTATATCCTCCCAAGAGTTTCTTTCTGCATTTTCTATTCTCACCACTCACCCAGTGTCAGAATAACTAACTGTAGGCTCCCCTTTGGTCTGAGCCTTGGAGCCTTGGCTTCAAACTGGGCTCTCTGGGTTAGAGCCACATATCTGCTGCTCATTTCTGTGTCTGCTTCTTGTCCACTTTTGCCACTCTTTGGCAAAGGTTCCCACATCTGCTCCTTTCCCTGACTGGCCATCTCTAGACACAGGTCCCTTCCTTAGTCTGCATTAGATCTGGACTTAGCTCTGGGGAATGAGCAAGAGAGATGACATTTAGCACCTTCTTGTATGGTATCAGGCCTGCCTGTGCTAGATATAGAGCTGAAGGACCCAGTTTAGTCAGCATTGGTAAGCTCTGTATGGTACACTCCTGACTGGACTCAGACTACAGCTCTTATTCTCTTGATGCTGACCTCGAATGAAAAAAAAATGATTCACTGTGATTTCTTAGGAAATTCTAGTCAGGATGATATGTTTTCTAGATCTTTGGAGTAGTTTTAGAAGGTGCTGGGCTGTATACTTTACCCCAAATCCATCATATTGACTTGTCCTTCCCTCCACCTCCTTCATCATAGTCTTTCGGGAAAAGTTGCTTTGCTGAACAACAAAACCAGCCTTATCTACTTACACCCTTGTTTCCATTCCCTCCTACCTTTCCCATCAGAGTGTCTTCTATGATCTTTATAATTTTTGTTATCTACTGGTTCTTTCCCTTTGCCTCCAAACATGTCAAAGTCTCCACCATCCTTAAACATCTTCATTAGATCATTCAAACTCCAATAACTACTCTCCTAACTCTCTCTTCTCTTTTTCAGCCAGTTTCACTGAAAAAAGTTATCTTCACTCTTTTCTCTCTATATTCTTTTTCTTGATGAACTTGTTACCTTTCAGGGTTTCTATTTATGTAGGTGACTCCAGACCTATGTATTCAGTCCTTATCTCTCTCCTGAGCTCCCCTGGACTTAAGCCCCACAAACTGCTTATTGTGATTTCCCTGGGGAAACATCAGAGCATCTTAAACACAACTTGTCCAAAAACAGAACTCATTATCTTTTCCCCTCTACCTTATCCCTCCATACACCTTTCTTCCAGACTTCCCTCTTATTATCACTCCTTATGGATTTACAACCTTGGTGACATCCTCAACTCCTCATTTTCTTTTACCCCACATATTCAATCATTTGTCAAATCATGTCATTTCTATCTCCACAAGACCTCTGATATAATATGTCTTCTATAGTCCCACAGCCATCACCATACTTCAGCTCCTGGTGGGGCTATTGTAATGGCTTCCTATTCGGTCCTTCTGACTCAAACCCTTCCCCACTCTTTTGAATTTTCTAAAGGGCAGGCCTAATGATATTACATCTTTCTTCTCCCTCCCTACAAACTCCAATGACTTCCTATTGCCTATAGGAACAATATATCAATTCTTCTGTTACCATTAAAAGTTCTTCACAGGTGAGCATGGTGGTATATACATGTAACCCCTGCTACTAAAAAGACTCAGGCTAGTGGGTGGTTTGAACTCACAAGTTCAGAGCTGCTGTTAGGGCTAAAGCTGATTGGCACTAATATAGTGAGGTCCTTGGAGCAGGGGTCTACCTCCTAAGGAGGAGTGAACTAGCCCAGGTTAGAAATGGAGGTCAAAGCTTTTGTGCTGATCCTTGGTGGCTGGGGCTTGAGTGGCTGCCATACTTGCAGCTTGGACAAAATGGGGAGACAGTCTCAAAAAAAATCTCTTCATAACCTGGTCCCTTTCTTTATTATAGCTTATTCTCTTCTTTGTACACTGTGATAAGTTATACTATCCTGATTGTTTTATACACACTTCATCTCTCATTTTGCACTGGCTGTCCCATATATTTGAAATTTATTCTCTTCCCACTTCTACCTCTCAGAATATCTTGTTTCTTTCAAACTTAAGCCATCCTCCATGAAAACGTTTCCAATCTCTTAGCTGTTTAATGTACTCCCTCCCAAACTTAACTTAAATCTATTTTGCATATGTTCTCTGTCTCTCTGTCTCTCTCTGTCTCTCTCTGTCTCTCTCTCTCTCTCTCTCCACTTTCCTCCTTCTTTTCCTCCTTTCTTCTGTTTCTCTGTGTCTCTGTCTCTTTCTCTTTTTCTCCTCCCCCCCCCCCCTCTCTCATCCTCTGTCTCATCTGAGGGAGGGAGGGAGAGAGAAAAAGAGATATGTATAAAGACAGGTATATATGCAGACATGTTCTATCCCTCATTTTAAATCTTATGGTTCTATGATCCTTTAAGTGTTAAGGTGTATGAGATAGACATATAAAGCACCATAGAAATTCAGATTAAGGAGAGAGATAATGTAAAGTGATTTAGGAAGACTTCATGAATGAGTTCATGGGTCTGAATAATCCTGAGGAGAACTCTTGATAGTCAAATGAAATCAGACAGTCTGAGCTGATTACATATGGCCATCCTTTATTTGAGATACATTTCAGGAATTATTGTGTTCAAAGTGATCACTGTGTAAAGAGGCGAGGAGAGGAGCATTTGAAATTCAGACAGTTTTGCACTTTGGTGCTCAGAGGAATTCAGTTTGAGGAATTTGGCAGAATGCCTGGAAGTATCTTCTGGAATCTCTCTTTAGCCTTTTACTCATTTGTTCAGGCCAGGGTCACTTTATCTGTCGGGATATCTTGTGGGAAGCATAGTTTCTCTCAATGAAATCAACCCCTTTGAATCATTCAGTTTTAACCCAGTCTTGCAAATAGTGTTCTGAAATCATTGAGTAGATAACATTTACCCTCTGGGACTTATTTGCCTCTTCTTACTGCTTACCTTTCCTATTCCTTTTACTTTACTCTGTGTCTGGTCAGTGGTGCCACTGCCCACTCCCCACCCCCTTCTCTTCTTCTTTTTGCTGAGGCAATTGGGGTTAAGTGACTTGCCTAGGGTCACACAGTTAGGACAAGATTTGAACTCAGGTCCTGACTTCAGGGCTGGTGCTCTAACCACTGCTCCATCTAGCTGCTCCTCCCTTCTCTTCTTCTGATAGCTATAGCTCCTTACAATCCCTACATTTTAAGCATTATTACCATTCTAGAGGTTGTGGTCAGTCACTCAATAAGCACTTATTGAGTGCTTGCTAGGTACCAAGTACTATGAAAAGTACTGGAATTATAAAGGAAAATCAAAAGTCCCTGCCCTCAAGGAACTCCATATTCTAGTGGAGGAGACAAAAACATATAAATAACCAGAAAATATACAGGGTGGATGAAACATAATTTTTGAGGGAAGATGCTATCCTCAGTAGGGACTGGGAAAAGCCTCTTGTAAAAGGGAAAAGCCTCTTGAATTGTCTTGACAGAAACTGGAGGCTGAGGGGGTGAGCAGGTGGGGAAATTTGGGCATGGAGCTACAGGAAAGCTACAGAGTGGAGATAAAGGTGGTGGGCAGCAAAGAGCAGGAATTCAGCGCGCATTGTTGAATGGTAGTATGTGGAGGGTTCTCCCTTACAAAGTGTAAGAAGACTGGACAGGTAGGAAGAGGTCAGTTAGGGAAGGACTTTAAATGCCAAAGGTAAGAGTTTATATTTGATCCTGGAGATAATAGAGAGATAGCTGGAGTTTACTGACAAGTGGGTTGACTGCAATTTTAGGAAAATCATTTTGACAGTTGGGTAGAAGACAGATTGGAGTAGAGAGCTGAAGCAAGGAGACCAACATCCCATTCTAAATAACTACAAAATTTGCAAAATAGCTAGGGCTCAATCTACCAAAAAGCATAGAAAATATTTGCATTGATTCAATTATCATGTGCTTTTTAAAGAAATAAAGTGCTCATGGCTGGGTTGTCCCAACATAGTAATAATGATAATGCTACCAAAATTGATTTATGTTTTAATGCCATATCAAATTATCAAAGGGATACTTTACAGAATTAAAGCAAAATAATAACAAAATTCATTTGGAAAAATAAGTTCTAAAATATCATGAGAAATGATGAAAAGAAGTTGGGACAAAAGAGGAATAGTCTTTCTAGACATCAAACTGTATTTATAAAGCAGCTGTCATCAAAAACAAATCAAATCCCAACATTTGGTGCTAAATCCCAAACACATCATTTGGCTACTCTGAGCGCAATATTTGGTGCCAAAATTGTTCTCCTAGATCAAGCAAGGTTATCATATTTAAAAAAATTCCTGCCAGATACTCTGCTTTGGAATTTCTCTGGAACTCCCTATCTGCCCTCTTTCTTTAAGAAATATGTGGTAACAGCTTTTGGGATAAATACTCTCTATTTGGCAAAAACTGCTGGGAAAATTGGAAACTAGTGTGGAAGAAATTAGGGCTTGACCCATACCTAACACCACATACCAAGATAAGATCTAAATGGGTTCATGATCTAGATATAAAGAGGGACTTTGTAAGCAAGTTAGAGGAACGTAATATAGTTTATCTCTCAGACCTGTGGAGATGGAACAAATTTATGTCCAAAGAAGACTTGGAACTCCTAATTGAACACCAGATGGATAATTTTGACTATATTAAGTTAAAAAGTTTCTGTACAAACAAAACAAATGCAGACAAGATTAGGAGGGAAGCATCTAATTGGGAAATCATCTTTACATTTAATGGTTCTGATAAAGGCCTCATTTCTAAAATATATAGAGAATTGTCTCATATATATAAGAATTCAAGCCACTCTTCAATAGATAAGTGGTCAAGGGATATAAACAGACAATTTTCAGATGATGAAATTAAAACCATCTCTAGTCATATGAAAAGTTGCTCCAAATCACTATTGATCAGAGAAATGCAAATTAAGACAACTCTGAGATACCACTACACACCTGTCAGATTGGCTAAAATGACAGGAAAAGATAATGATGAATGTTGGAGGGGATGTGGGAAAACTGGGACACTAATACATTGTTGGTGACACTGTGAACGGATCCAACCATTCTGGAGAGCAATTTGGAGCTATGCTCAAAAAGTTGTCAAACTGTGCATACCCTTTGACCCAGCAGTGTTTCTACTGGGCCTATATCCCAAAGAGATCTTAGAGGAGGGAAAGGGACCCACATGTGCAAGAATGTTTGTGGCAGCCCTTTTTGTAGTGGCTAGAAACTGGAAACTGAAGGGATGCCTATCAATTGGAGAGTGGCTGAATAAATTATGGTATATGAATGTTATGGAATATTATTGCTCTGTAAGAAACGACCAGCAGGACGATTTCAGAGAGGCCTGGAGAGACTTGCATGAACTGATGCTGTGTGAAACGAGCAGAACCAGGAGATCATCATGCACAGCAACAACAGTATTACATGATGATCAATTCTGATGGACATGGCTCTCTGCAATAAAGAATTGTCTCAAACCAGTTCCAGTTGTTCACTGAAGAAAACCATATACACCCAGAAAGAGGGACATGAAATATGGACCACAACGTAACATTTTCATGATCTCTAATGACATTTGCTTGCATTGTGTTGCCTTTCTCTGATTCTTTTTTTTCTTGTAGATAGGATTTTTCTTGCATAACTTCTCAAGCATTTCAACATTATTAACATGTAGTGGACGTCCTGCCATCTAGGGGAGAGGAAGGGACTGGGGGTAAAATTTGTATTGGAAAGCTTTGTAAAGATCAAGGTTGGGGAACTACCCATACATATGTTATACAAATAAAAAACTTAAAATAAAAAAAATTAAAAAAAAAAGAAATATGTGGTAAGATTAAATCTGCTTGGTTCTCACTTCTCCTCAGCCTTCTCTGAACTTCTAATTAGGTTCTGTGACTAGAGAGCAGGGTCATGGGCTCCAGAGTCTCTGTTCAAGGAGGGGGCTCAACACAGGTTTTTTTCCCCCCATTTTCAGCTTTTTGACATCTCTAGGTCTCTGCATTATGCTTCCATGTACTTTTCTTCCTCTTCCAATGCTTTTCAACTTTTGTCAGTTGTCTTTCCCCATTAGATTGTAAGCTTCTTGAGGTTAAGGACTGTCTTTGTCTTTAATACCAGAGAAACTGAGGCAAGTAGAGATTGGTTTTTAATTTTAATGTGGAGAGTTTAAGCTAGCTGACCAAATGGGAATATGCTTCCAAAGCATTTGGTACAGATAAGCCAAGGCAGAGAGCTTATATAGGGGTTTAGCTAACTAGGATTTGCAAAGAGAATATATAATCTGAGTATATGATCTTATAGGTGAAACAAAGTCAGATAAGGGGGTCAAGGACACTGGGAGGATGGACAAGCCCTAATTCCAGGAAAGGATCCTAATTTAATCCTGACAGGATAGGGGTCAAGATAAGAAGGTCGAGAACAGGAGACATCAAGGTGTGGGGCAACACTCAAAAGGAGGGGGAATTATCTTAGCAAGGATCAAGATAATGCACCTGGACTTTTATGACACAATGGTATGTATGGGTGATTGGAGCTCCCAAGGTTTTTCCTGGGCTCTTTTCTAAACTCAATTGTCCTAGTCCTAATGGCAAGGAAGGGGGCCTGGCACATAGTAGATACTTAATAAATGTTTATGAATTGGAATGATTAATGTGTAACTTGT
Source organism: Myrmecobius fasciatus (assembly GCA_023553655.1). Taxonomy (NCBI): domain Eukaryota; kingdom Metazoa; phylum Chordata; class Mammalia; order Dasyuromorphia; family Myrmecobiidae; genus Myrmecobius; species Myrmecobius fasciatus. The sequence goes on along the minus strand of JAJPUD010000997.1, from coordinate 438,650 downwards.
TTGACCAATGGCTAAATTTAGGAGTTTTTAATCTGACTCTTCTGAAAAAGGTAGATTTGAGGACCCTTTGAAATACAGCTCTAGTTTTTTTTTTTTTTTTACCAGATCTTTATATACATCTGTATCTTTAAAAACCAAGCCAAAAGGGAACAGTTAAGAGATTCAGCATTGGTAGGATTGTTCAGTGGGCTCATTACTTGATTTTCAGTGGGCCTGCTCTGGACAAGGGAGACAGAGCTTCCATGAATGGCATGTATGTTATTCATACCTCATCCTCCTTCATCTGGCAGTGCTGGTGAAGCATTTCTAGGTCACAGCTCTGCTTATCCAGGATGGACTGATATTGTAAGAGTGAGCAGTAAGAAGACTGTAATTCTTCTGTGCGAATCTCCAATTCCTGCTGAAGGGCCAGCAATTTTTCCTTTAGTTGATGGAGTTGTATCTGACGGGCCTGGTTACAGCACACAAATTCTGCTTGCAGCTGCTGCTTACACTGGAATAATAATGATGATTTTATAACAAACAATAACAGTAACAACAAATAACAATGCTATCTTCTATTTGTACTATGGTTGATAGTTTACAAATGTAGTTTCATCCTATTTCTTATGTTCATGTAATGTTTTAAGGTTTATAAATTAACATCACAGGCATTGTCTTATTTTAATAATGAGGAATAGAAAAATAGTAAAAAAATTTTTTAGAGAAGTTGTTATTCACCATCTTTCAAAACATTTACTTAGTAAGCCTATTATATGCAGTCATGTGCTAGATGTGATGGAAGATAGAAGAAAGAAAAATGACCCTTGTATTCCATTAGCTCATTATTTAATTGGGCAAGATGAACCATATCTCACAAACATATGCAGATTTCTAATGAATATTTTCTTTCCTATACAAAGATGTCACTAAACTCACACCATATTGGTCCATGTTCTTTGAATTGTTTCTTCCCATAGAAGTGATGGATTGTGAGAATTAGTTGGTAATTTAGTTTCCACAGTTACAAAAAAAAATTGAATTGGAGAAAGGAAACTTAAATTAGAAAATTGAAACTTTTAAGAAATGGGAGGCTGGGACCCACAAGGGCAGAGATTTTAGATTTGAATAGGAGCCCTTTGGACTTTGCCACCTTGCCTCCTTGGATTATCTTCCCCCAAAAGAATGTAAGAATGTAAGCTCCTAGGGGGCAGGGACTGGCTATGTTATGAGGGGTGGAGATTAACATTATGTAACTTCTTTAACATACAATTAATGGGGAATCAGGGGAGGGACTTGAACTTCAGGATAGGAAATAAAAGACTGCCTTTGCAGTTTCAAAAATGTGTCTAACCTAGGCTACTAACCATTCATGCAAGAATGTAAAATTAAATCTTTCCTGAATTCATCAGTGAGTCAATGAATTTCTTGGTAAGATATTTTGTTTCTTACATGCATTGATCCATCTACACCTTTATTGTTCTTTTGAGACCAATGGTTTCATTTGAAAGATTGTTGCTAGAGTTAACAGGGTGGTTTGTTCAATCTACAAAGCGCCCCTCAATTTCAACTTCATGCAACATTCTCTGATTAACCCAATAGTCCTGGCCTCTGACCAATATTTATTGTTTGTGTCAATCACATCATATACGGCTTTAGGATTATTCACATACACATTTAAGCTTTCTACTAGATTGTAAATCCTTATGAGGAGGGACCACATCTTATGCTTTTTTATAACTTCCAAAGTATCTAGCATATAATAGATATTCAACATATGGTTGTGTGTATATATATATATATGCAGACATATGATTGTATGTATGCATGTCTACATACATATATTTACATACATATATTATACATTCATATAAATATACATATATTTAAAGGAATGAAAGCTAATAATAGATTTTGTTAGGAAGTGAACTAAGGACCTTTGTCCCATTAGCATTATGATCAAATATGCTCAACTGGTTTTGTGAATTTAGTGAATCCTGTTTCTATGCCTTTCAGTGTCTGGAATTCTTGGCATGCCAATATTTACATGTATGTGTTAGGTGGTTAACCATGAGTTATGAGAACTGCTTCTCTGGATCCTTCAGGCGATGAATAATTGGCTCTAGGTTGAGAGTGTAAGAAAAAAGACAATGAAAATCAAAAAGAGAATTGCAAGATATTTTAGTTCAATATAAACTGGTGACCAACAAGGCAAAGAGAAAATACATGATGGACTCAGGTAGCCTATGACTTGAATATGAGAAGCTGTGAAAAAATATCAAGCAGGACACCTATGATTGAGAAAGGAGATGGGCTGGTCACATGGTGGGAATGAAGGAAGAGAGTCTAAGTGCTATTCTGATACCCGCAAAATGTTTAAAAGACCCAGAGTATTTATATGAAGAAATGTACAAGAATTGCATAAAATGAGATTGTGATTTGTATTTGTGGATAAAGTGCCCACATAAATGAACTTCAAGTCCAGTGGAATATTTTCCCCAGTAGTCTTAAGGACAAAAGTGAAATGGATTTCTTTTGTTTTTTTATTAAAGCTTTTTATTTGCAAAACATATGCATGGGTAATTTTTCAATATTGACGCTTACAAACGACCTGCAGGACAATTTCAGAGAGGTCTGGAGAAACTCGCATGAACTGATGCTGAGTGAAGTGAGCAGAACCAGGAGATCATTATTCACGGCAACAACAATACTATATGATGATCAATTCTGATGGACATGACTCTCTTCAACAATGAGATGCTTCAAACCAGTTCCAGTTGTTTGGTGAAGAGAGCCATATACACCCAGAGAGAGGGATGTGAAATGTGGACCACAACATAACATTTTCATGTTCTCTATTGATGTTTGCTTGCATTGTATTTCCTTTATCTGATTATTCTTTCTTGTAGATATGATTTCTCCTGCACAAAAAATGATGTGTGGAAATAACTATACATATATTCGATTTCTTAAGTATTCTAACATAATTAACATGTAGTAGATTTCCTGCCATCTAGGGGAGGGGTGGGGAGTAGGGGGGAAAATTTGTAACAGAAAGCTTTGTAAGGGTTAATGTTGAGGAATTATCCATACATATGTTTTGCAAATAAAAAGTATTAATAAAAAAACAATTAAAAAAATTGACGCTTACAAAGCCTTCTGTTCCAAATTTTTCTCTCTTTTCCCCCACCCCCTTACCTAGATGGCAGGTAGTCTAATACATGTTAATTAAGTTAAAATATGTGACAAATTGAATATATGTATACATATTTATACAGTTATCTTGCTGTATTAAAAAATCGGATCTACAAGAAAAAAAATAAACAAAACCTGAGAAGGAAAACAAAACACAAGCAAACATCAACAGAAAGTGTGTAAATGCTATGTTGTGGTCCACACTCAGATCCCACAGGCCCTGAGTGTATATGGCTTTATCACTAAACATTTGGAACTGGTTTGAAACATTTCATTGTTGAAGAGAGCCAGTGACATGGATTTCTTAGATGGGAATCTCAGTTTGGCTCAGACCCAGAAAGAGAGAAACAGGTGGGAATGCATGAGAAATAGACCCCTTGGATTGCTAGGGCAAGTGTACCTCAGGCTGAATGAGAGAGAGAGAGAGAGAGAGAGAGAGAGAGAGAGAGAGAGAG